>CAKAOH010039585.1:1252-38069 GCA_916701665.1 Sebastiscus tertius
ATGCCTCTGCATTTGGTTTAGGCACGAACGGACTAGGTTTGCAAAGCGTTGATAATTTCCAGAAACTTTCCAAGGGAAGTAAAGCTCAGGGAATTTTTGAATTTTTGCTGAATTTTCAATTTTTTATTTTTTTTATTTTATCAATGCGTTGTTTACTTTAAACCCCATGTTTGTACACAGCCTACACTGTCAGCTCAAATTTCCAAAGTACCTTTCCCCATTAGCTAACATGCTAGCTTGCTAATTCACTACATGGCCCATTTTATTGTTTGTATTTGTCAAATTAATGGATTTATTTAGCAACTTAATGGATTATGTCTGCTTATGATAATAGTAAAAGGTTAGTTTATATCTGTGCATGACATGGTAAATACAGCCTGAACAAATGACCTCTATATTTCCATTTTGTATGCCTCCACACCAGAGGCTTTATGTTTTCAGGTTGTCCGTCTGTCGGTAACAAATTTGGAACAAACGTCCACTTAGACTCCAGGATGAACTGATTAGATTTTGGTGGTCAAATGTCAAGTGATGACATTGAATGTAAACTGCAACTTGACTGGTTGGTGGAGGAATACAAGCGCGAGGCGGTTATTCTAGTTCTAGATGATTCCCATGGAAAGTTTCTACCTTGAATATTCAAGAAATTTTGCAACCTTAGACTGGACTTTATCGACTGGACTTTCTCTCACTCTGGCGCAAATCTCTCACTGCTCTTTATCTAAATTAACCTTTTTAACTGTATTTTGCTTCAGGGCATGTACACAGGATGCTTCAGCATGAATTCTTGTATTGTTTGGATTCATTTCACTGCATCTCTTCTATCTCTTCCTCCCTCTCTCCCTGTCCACTCTCCTTCCTCCTCCCCTCCTGTTCAAATTGTTAATCTTGACCGTGGTTGAACTTTGAGGTTTGGCACTGCTACTTTCTGGTCTCTTGCACTGGACTCTGTCCATCTAATCCATTCTATAAATACCCGTATTACTCAGGGAGCACCTCACTTGTGTACAGTAGTACCTGTAGGGAAGTGATGTCATTGTATTTAAATTGAATGTGTATTTCTTAATCAACATTACTAGTAAAACTGTACATCTTTGAAACTTTATAAACTAAAACGGTTTCTTTTCTCTCTGTGTGCAGCCAGGCGGTTCACTCTTCATCACCACTATTAATAAAACCAACCTGTCGTACACGATGGGTATTGTTGCAGCTGAGCAGCTGCTGCGCATCGTTCCCAGCGGGACGCACGACTGGGAGAAGTTCATCAGCCCTGTAGAGCTGGAGCGCCTCCTGGAGTCTAGTAAGTCCCTCTTCATTTCCATATCGGGGGGAAATTTCCCTGTAAACAACAAACAACAACAGATTATGAAGAGTAACATGTTCATCCACACACCGCTCAGTAGTTCTGGGGAGATTATAAATTACACAGAACTTGTTTTTATTAACTGCAGGAGTAATAACAGTACAAATACTTTGTTGGATTCTTTTTCTTCGTTAAGCAAAGAAATTGCCAGTCACACATCATGTTCAGCTCTAACTGTGGGTTGAATAAAGCAGTATTTCACGGTCTAAACAGAATAAATTAAGGCTCATTGTTTTTCCTTACGGACAGTAAAATTTGTGTACGTTGAAATGGTTCTCCTTTATACACATTAGGGTTTGTAAGAAAATATTGATACACATGAGTATCACGATATTATATATTATTTGATTTTAATTAACCTCTTAAAAATATTATATAAATATAGCTATTCAATCTTTCGGAGGTTGTAGCGGGCTCAGTTTTAATGCTAGTGAAGATGCTGGCATCATATGAAACTAGAAAACCTAATGAATCCATTGGTACTAACCATGTCATACTAGCTTGTAGCGAAGGAGGTTAAATAACGCTCCAAACTTACGCTAAATTTTGGTGAGGAAAACCTGGCATGGCCTCTGACCTCCAGATATGTGAATGTAAATGGGTTCTATGGGTACCCACGAGTCTCCCCTTTACAGACATGCCAACTTTATGATAATCACATGCAGTTCGGGGCTAGTCATAGTCAATGTTATGATGTGAGCATATTGTTTTATGCTAAACGCAGTACCTGTGGTACCAGGGTTTATGGTCAATATTTATCATTGTTTTGTGTTGTTAATTGATTTCCAATAATAAATATGAAGGAAAAGAAAAATATATCTCTTGTGTTACTGTCATGCCCTCTCTTCTTTGGCCTCTGACCTCCCTCCGTTTCTTTCACACTCTCTCAGATGGTTTCTCAGTGCAGTCGGTCCAAGGAATGCTGTACAACCCCGTATCAGGAGGCTGGTGCTGGGTTAACAGCACCGCCATCAACTACGCCCTCCACGCTGTCAAAGTGACACCCGATCCCCACACAGACCAGGCCGAGGAAAGCAGCTCCCACCCAGAGGACCACGCTGCAGCCACGCACAGCTGATCCTAAACGACTGGAGACCAAGTCGGAAAAAATACTACATTGAGACGTGTGGAGTCGTAGCTTCCCTGTGGCCAGCTGTGATGCAGCAGACTGAGGTTATAAAAGGAAAGGGACAAACAGCCTTGAGATAGAATTAGAGATGTAGTGTAGATTCAGAGTCACACTCACAAAAAGATTGCTTTTGGTTTTCTGTCAGCCTTTGCTTTACTATGAACCAGTGTTACAAACCGTTTAAGAAATGTTTAATGGGCTGTACAAGGCAACTGTGAATCCTCTAATCATTTTCAGTATATTCTTGTACTGAATCAGCTTTATATTGTATGTTAGTATTATTATTTTAATTATTTGAATGTATGTGATTTCCCAAATCCTCTATTAAAATGCACTCTAAGGTGTGAAAGAACAACCGTGAAAAATTTAATTTATTTTGATCTGATTATATGGCTGCAAAAAATAAGATATTTCATGTTGATTTTGACCGCACGCTGGAAAGCATTTTTAAATGCTAAAGCCTTTAGAAGATGAGTCCACAGACACACGAGGATGCAGTCACTGTCACGTCCTCTGGGATTATAACGGGTCTCATGTGGAAGTATTATATAATGCAAATCAAGCCTGTGGCAGAGGAGAATAAGTCACGCTTGCATGATGTTCTTAAAGAGACATGTATAATAACCAGGCTCGCAAAGATGATATTTTTATCTGATACAGCGCAGAACAAAACACAACAGGGACTCTACATGATGGGTTTCAGGGCTCCCAGCAATGTTACTTCTGTTCTGTCACTTTGTAGAAGTTATCAAATGTATAAAAGATTGATCATGATAACCACTGTGTTGATTTTTATTATATAATCAAGGGAAAACCCAGAGAACTCCCACATATTTAAACCTGCAGTGGTCAGAATGTTTTTGGCATTTTTGGACAAAACATCCATAAAAACTTTTCAGCATATTGTTATTCAAGTGTTTGGAGAGATAACTAGACTTCTGCACCTCCTCATGGCTCTGTTTTCAGGCTTTAGAAAATCACAGGTCATTTCAGAGAGAGAGAGCGTTCCTATTGGCTGTGCTCCGGCTGGTGGGCGGTGCTTGGTATTTCCTCAACTGATCTCAACATGGCTGTCAGGGTCACAAACTTTCCCATTTTACAGCTAAACAGTACACTACAAGATGTTAATGAGAAATAGGCATTACAGAGACAGAATATTGATTCATATTTGATCAGCGCTGCCTAGTTTGACCGTTTGATCGGAGTTCGGGAGTGATTGACAGCTGCTCAGAGACGGCAAGGCTCCAGCTCGGCTCTGATTGGTTGTTTTCCTCCAGTCTGTGAAATCTTGCAGATGCCATTAGGGACACTGGAGAACACAGAGGCACATGATTTTTTTCAGATTACCTGTCTCATACGCTACTGTCAGGATATAGTGATATAAAAATAACTTTTTTTTTAAAATCATATTTTCTCCATTTGTGCAGCTGTAACATGTGCCTGGCTGCAGTAGTTCAGCTGTCTACAATAACAAACACTCCTGCTCTAATGCGCGCTCCCTGGAGCCGCGGGAGTGCGCACCTAACTTGCAGTATCCATGGCTGCAGTGAGGAACATCACCCTGGTGGCATAGATTAAATGTACATCGTCAGTTCATCTTAATCTCTTTAAACACACCAGCTCTCATCGCCCTGGACACATTATCACCTGTTGGCCGGAAGGAGACGGGATTACAGCGGCATCATGGTGCTGGTGATGTAAGGAAGCTAAGGGATCTTTACGAAACGGTGTTTTCTCCAAGTTGTCCTCATCTACTGTACCTCTCATCACATCGACCTCTCGGCATGCTCCACAGACCCATTCAAAGAAGAACCGGTGGATTTATCCGTCAAGATGAATATCTTTTTACACTTCCGAAGTTGTTCCAGAGTGAGTAGACTTTCCATTCTACCTGTTTACAGTCAGGTGTTGTTTTACCATGTTTACATGAAGCTACTTATTCATATATGATCTCAGTCTAGATTAACAACAGATGGGGCTGCTTTGAACGGATAGAATTAGATTAGAAGGGTTTTAAATTGTCTTTTCTACATAGCTTTTTAATTGAGCATATATACATATATGAGTGTTTCTACAACTACGGTCACTTTTGACTCCAAATAAATAAATAAAATCTACCTCTGAATTTTAAGAGTTTTCGAATTTTCGTTAAGATTTGAATCTGTAACTTAAATAAATAATAAATAAGTGTATTAAATAAATAAATAATACAAGTTATTTATTAAATAACGTTCATTTTATACATTTTACTTTGTATGTATGTATTTATATGTATATAATGTATATAATATTTTAAGACATTTAAATACATTTTCATCAAGCTTTGTTAATCATTGTAAATATTGATTTAAAACATTTTCAAAAAATAGGAGATTTTGTGATTTTCTACACACCCTGAAAAAATAGACAGTAGATGTCAGTCTTCTCTTCATACACAAAACAATATATAAACTATGTTGTTTTTTATGACAGATATTGCAATTCTTAATGTCCTTTCTGCAACACCTAAAGCTGTTGCTGTAAAGACATTTTTGTTAATATTGCCAATAAATGGCAGCTAGCAAGGTCTGCTACATTAGCTTTGACTCTTAGGATCTAATATACATGAATTCAACAGTAATATGAAGTTATTTTTTTAAATGTAGTTCAAAATACACAATGACTAAGCTGTATGGTAAGAACACACAATAAATACTATAGAAAAGGTGATTCTCACCTTGTTTTCCTTGATCTTGAGGGTCACCTGTGTGGGAGGTTCAACCTGTCATCCATGTGCTCACCTGCTGACTTCTGTTTCCATGGAAAAACTAAATAACTTTTACTGTGGTATTTGTTTCAGGACTCAGAAGTGTGGCACATTTAGATGAAAAAAAATCCTATAAATGATTTATAAACAAATACATAATTGTAATATGGTGTAAAGTAATATGTATATGAAACATTTGAAATAATGTCATATTATAATTGAATTAGCTCATTTTACATATCTCAATATTGAAACCACTATTACAATAATATTATAATACTTTATAAATGGCTAATTTAAATTTATATTCATATGCATGGGGAGTTGTTGTTTTTTTTAACCCCTCAACAAATAAACTCTACCAACTCCAACAGAGGTCCTGTATAGGTGAAGATGTCACTGGACTGTTGAGCAGACTGCCACAAACACCGTTTAATTTCTTATATGAATGTCACAGGGACTTGTCGTCATCTAGTGTTGTTGACCAATAGACATGGTGTTCATCATGGTGGGCCACTGGTTTCACTGGGATGCAGGAGGCTCGTCAGGGCGGGGTGACTCCTCCACTGGAGCAGACAATAGGCCAGCTGCGTCAAGATCACACAGTTTAGCACATTAACACCGGATGTTGCCTTGAGTTCACCGTGAAAATAAAATTACAATGATATTACACATTATTACTTTTGTTGAAACTGCAAGCCCCTGTTTATCTTGATTAATATGCTATTACTGGTGATGCCTGTAAAGGTAATCTTAAAAAAAAATCCTAAATCAAGGTCCACTTACTAGCTCTTTCATTTCTATCAAACTAACCTACTGCTTCTATGGTCAAGACTTTGTTTGGAGAGACCAAGAATATTCAACCAAAGCTGTGTGAAAGATGGAGTAATGTAATAAGTTAATATAAAACGTATAATGTAAGGTATATGACCAAAAACATGTAGACTGTTTTGGAAAAAGCAAAATAATACAGCACTGAATCAGGTTGTTTGAGTCTGTTAGAATAAATAAACAGCATTTCTCAGTTCAAACAACCATTTTGAACATTATTAACATTTAGAAATGAAACAGTTATTACCATAGTTGATCAAGAGGTAATTAATCGGCAACTATTTTGATAAATTAATAATAATAATTTTTGGACTGGTTTTGGACTGCTGGTCAGACAAAACTAGCTATTTGAATGTGTCACTTCTGGCTCAGGGAAACTGTGACAATCTGACATTTTATAGATAAAACGATGAATCTGGAAAATATTTTTCAAATTAACTGATAATGAAAATGATGGTGAATAGTAAAAGTTAATGTTAATTTAATATAAAGCTATTGAAAGTAATGGGTATATGCTGGATAAATGGGGAGTCCTGACGGTTACAGTGGAGGATCATGCAGCCTGTGCTAAAGCAATTTCAGTAATTCAGCAGGGAAAGAAAAATTTTCATTATTTACAGTGCGAAATATATAATAATAATAATAATAATAATGAATATATAAAATTAATAATAATAAAAACAACGATGATTATTGCTATTGATATTATTATTATTAATAATAATAGAACATATTAGTTAATTATACTAATAATAATAGTTATTATTATTATTATTATTATCAATAATAATAATGATAATAATAATAACAGCAATAACAATAATAGTCATTCATAATAATAACGATAATTGTTGTTGTTATTATTATTATTAGTTGTATTATTATTATTATTATTATTAACAATAATAATAATAATAATAATAATAATAATATTAATAATATTGTACAAGTCATCAAAATAACATTGCAACACAAGCCCAATTGTGAAATTTTATTTTGAAATTTGTCACCGGAAATTTAGCTGTAGTGTTTCTGACTAGCTTGACGGTGCTCTGCAAACCCCGCAAAGGGAAAGCGGACTGACTGACTGGGCGCAGAGCAGCATCATCGTGGGGAGGGCGAGTCGAGATGTTTACTCCTGGTTTTCTGGAGGAATATCCGCCTCACACCGCCGACATGCCGTAGACAAGCCGCCGGGCGTTTAGATGAAGCCTACCGGGGACTACAGCAGGGAGGAAGCGGGCTGGCTGTAACCGAGGGGAGGTTAAGGAGGATGTACTGAACCGGGGGAGGAGGGATGTACTGGGCTGCTGGCTTCGCCTCTTCCCGGCCGTGTGTGGTTGAACTGGGGCGGAATCACAGCCTACCTCTCGGACTGGTCGGCTCCGAGCAGCAGCAGTCTCTTTATGGATACATCATCACCTTCCCCCTGCAGGACTACGGGGGCATGATGTCGGTGCTGGGCTCCGACTCCTGGTGGAAGAAGACCCTGTACATCACCGGGGGGGCCCTGCTGGCTGCTGCAGCCTACCTACTGCACGAGCTGCTCGCCATCAGGTAGGAAGCACCACCACCATCACCACCACCACCATCATCATCATCATCATCATTTATTTCTAATCCGAGCTGCGGGTCTGCTTGTTAATCACACCTTCTGACAGTGTCATTGGAACGGGCTGTGATGAAAACATGCTGAGGTTTCATCCTTTTTGTTTTCCTCCTTCCTCCAAGGACACGACACTAGAACACTAGATGGAAATGAAATAAATAATAAAGCGAGTCACGCGTCTGCTCTCGTGCCAGCGCCGTCGGCACCTGAGCGCGTGTAAACTGTGCGCTCCTCTGGCGCTGTGCACTCCCACCGACCTTTAATGAACTCTGCCTGAGATACACAGCAATATGTATAGAAAACATACATGGAACAGCTTGTGACTCATTCATGAGGCTTCTGAATGAGATCTGATCAATCTCTGAGATGGAGAAGTGATTATCTCCTATTGTTAGAGCAGGGAGCGCGTGCCTGTCAATGGGGGGATTATTTTTGGCCTGGCTAGTGCCGATAAGTACATCCTGTCACAGTGGCCTGGTAGTGCCTGCTTTCACTCTCTCCCCCTCCCTCCCGTGATAATCTGTGTAACCCGGTATATATATTTCGTGCAGAAACGCGCTGCTGCTGCTGGATCACGTGCAGGCTACTGAGGCTGCACCCGCAGCCTGCCGGCATCGTCTGTTCCAGCCATGTGACGTGTTGTTGGCACCAGCAGCAGCTCTGCCACAGTCAGCTGTTATTCCCCCCCTCTTTAAGAGATCATTCATGTTCTTTAAGTGGCTCTTCAGCATCATATTTACATTGACAGAAACATAAAGGAAGGAAGGATAGGATGCAGAGGACAGAGGAGGTATGATAGTAGAGAGAGATCTGGAATGGTTTCAGCACCATGTGGACGTGGACAGAGACTTTAGAGACAGTTTCAGCACCACAGACAGAGACACAACAGACACAGTTATACTGTACATTTCAGTCCATACTGTATATGCTGTAGAGCACCCAGTTTAACTGTTATCAGGCCATTAAATAGGCGTTATCAGTCACTATAAGGACCATAGACGTGGGTCAGTAGGAGCCTACTACGCCTACTATGTTGTAAAAGTGAAAGTAAAACTTAAAAGCACCATGTTCAAACATATAAATGAGTGAAACATCACGTTTTGAACACAAACAAAATGGCTTCTTTAGGTTTAGGCAAAAAAAAAAAAAAACCCTACAACTTCTTTAGGTTTAGGCAAAAAAACAACCAGTTAGGTTTAAGTCATAAAACTACAACTTCTTTAGGTTTAGGCAAAAAAAAAACTACAACTTCTTTAGGTTTAGGCAAAAAATAAAGGTTTAGGCAAAAAACCTACAACTTATTTTGGTTTAGGCAAAAAAAATAAAGGTTTAGGCAAAAAAAACTACAACTTCTTTAGGTTTAGGCAAAAGAAAACACTTTGTTAAGTTTAAGGAAAAACAGTGCTTTGGGTTAAAATAAATACAAACACAAAGACAACTTAGTTGGCTATAGGTCGCTGTCGTGTTCTGTTATACCTCCTTTTGGTGAACTACCATGTGAATAGATGATAACGCCTATCCTAACCTACTAGCGGGTGTAGTAACCCCCTAATGACCCACATCTATGGGGCTTATAGTGACTGATAACGCCTATTTAATAGACTGACAACAGTCTAATCAGCTGTATATACACACTCAGTTACCAGTTTATTAGGTACACCTAGCTAAAACCAGTCTTATACAACAGTCCTGCAGTAAATCCTCCCTTCTGTTTTAGAGAGGTGTTGATTAGTCTGCGGTTTGTTTCTGCTGTCGTGACTGTTTTGGAAAAGGCAAAATACTACAGCCCTGAACCAGGTAGTTTGAGCCTGTTAGAATAAATAACCAGCATTTCTCAGCTCAAAAACCACCAGTTTGAACATTATTAACATTCAGAGCTGAAACAATTAGTCACTTAGTTGATCGATAGAAAACTATTTTAATGATCGTTTGAATCACTTTTCCAAACAACACTGACAAAGATTTTCTTCTTCCAGCTTCTTAAAAGTGAGGATCTGCTGTTCTTTGTCTTATATGATACTGAATATCTTTGGGTTTTTTGTTATTAGACGGTATCATTTTAGCTAGCTATATCTATTCATCTGGCAACTGATTGTATTATTCATGAAATAATGTTAGATAAAATGTGGAACACGGCCCCCTGATATTAAATTATTCAGATTTGAAGAGCTTTGGCCAGTGATAAAAAAAAAAAATGCTGAACAGACCAGACAGTCTGTCTGTCTGTAAAATGATGCTAAAGTTTGTGAAGTCTCCTATTATAAATAACTTCTGGTGAGAAACAGGGAGTTTGACATTATAAATCCAAAAAGCTGTTTTTCTCCTTAATTCTGGTTAGCTGCTTAAGTGGTACACAAAGCTTTGGCAGGTCATATTTTATATAATTTATGTTTATTTAATATACTTTTATATAAGTATTATGGAAATGGTAATGACTACATAAATGTAGTTTCCATTCTGTGATCAGAAAAGTATCACAAAAACATAAAAACAACACAGTAAAAACACAAAATACATGTTTAAAAGACAAAACACGATAATATAAAAAAGGCAAATCTCACAGTGAGAGAAAAGAGAGAATAAAAATGTGTTTTTAAGACAGGATTTAAAAACAGGCAATGTAGGGGCCAGCCTAACTAATGCAGAGGTAACCTGCTCCAGAGTTTGGGGGCTGCAGCTGCAAACAAATGATAAATTCAATAAACAGGAAGTGGAAAGATGCATTCCAGATCAGTGTTGTTGTTTCATCTGATCTCAAATACATAAACCTTTTTTTTTAATCCCCAATTGAATGTCCTATTAAATCTGCTGCAATCATTACTCACTAAGTGCATTATTGGACATTTAACATATGTGCATACTGGTATAATTGCCACAGGGACAACAGATCCACCCACAGCAGTCCAGGGAACACAGCCAGTACACTAGTTTATAACTGTGTTCAGACAGCAGGCAGGAGGGATAGGAGATGTCCAGCAGTGTGTTTGCTTAAATCTGGAGCAGCGTGATGACTCATTCAGTCGATAGTTTCAATTCTACAAAGAAGCTCTTAATACCACCTGGCTCAGTGATGCAGAAGATCAGTATCAACAGTATTTTCCCACATATACTCAGCTTAGATTCTAAGAAAGTCTTTCTCATTTTAAAGCACAACCTCCCCTAAAAAACAGCTATTGTTAATATGAGGGCTGTCAAAGGTAACGCAAGTTCATTTTAACAGCACTAATTTCTTTAATGCATTAACGCAAGCAAGCTTTCGGAGGTTGTAGCAGGCTCACTTTTAAAGCTAGAGTGAAGATACTGGTATCATATGCAACTAGAAAAACCAAAGGAATCCATCGGTACCAACTATGTCATACTAGCTTGTAGTGAAGGAAGTTAAATAAATCTCCAAAATTACGCTAAATTTTGGCGAAGAAAAACTGTCATGGCCATTTTCAAAGGGGTCCCTTGACCTCTGACCTCAAGATATGTGAATGAAAATGGGTTCTCTGGGTACCCACGAGTCTTCCCTTTACAGACATGCCCACTTATGATAATCACATGCAGTTTGGGGTAAGTCATAGTCAAGTCAGCACACTGACACACTGACAGCTGTTGTTGCCTGTTGGGCTGCAGTTTGCCATGTTATGATTTGAGCATATTTTTGATGCTAAATGCAGTACCTGTGAGGGTTTCTGGACAATATCTGTCATTGTTTTGTGTTGTTAATTGATTTCTAATAATAAATATATACATATATTTGCATAAAACAACCATAGTTGTCGACTCCGATGTTGATAAGAGTATTAAATACTTGACAAATCTCCCTTTAAGGTACATTTTGAAGAGATAAAAAAAATGTGTAATTAATTTGCGATTAATCTCGATTAAATATTTTAATCAATTGACAGCCCTAGTTAATATAATATCTTTGGTTTCCTAAACATAAACAAGTATGCATAGGAAATCATTTACATGACAAGATGAGGGATAAAGTCAAAAGTCAATATTGACTGAAACCATAAAACAACCAGTAATTGACTGTGATGGATTTCTTTCTTCATGGAGTTCAACAGGACAACAGAATGTCTGTTTGCACAAAGCTGTTTGAAAGTTAATGGAGTGAAGCCACTGCAGTGAGTCTCTGAAAATCAAAATGTGTGTTGGTGGGAGGTTGAGAGCTCAGGGCCAGAGGGACTTACTGCTGTGTCACCACGCTATAATAAACTACAGGTGTGACCCTGAAGGTTTGTTAGAGCCTGAAACTGAACAGTAAGCTATTTATCTCACAGCACTGGCTGACCCAGAAAACAGGTAGTAACACCGGTCGCTCTCAGCCAGACTTGTGACAATTTCAAATTTTAATCAAAGGATGCCATCGCTGTCTTTTAAGTTTGTACCAGTGCTCTCTTTACTATTGTTCCTGCTGGTGACTACACATAGTCAGCAGGGTTCAGCATATCAAAGCTTACGTTCCTCCCAGAACAATCAGCCGTTTCCCTGCAGTTTGTTTCTAACTCAGAAAATCCATCATAGCATCAAACACAAAGCTTTGGAGTTAAGTGTTTTTGCATTCCACTTACTGTCAATCAAATAATTCCTCAAAAGCAAATATATTATTGTCACATTAAGGTCTTTTTTCTTTAAGAATAGAAAATAATTTATTGTCTACTTTTTGCGTACAAAAGGCAGAAATTTGTCTTTGGTTTGCACGTGCAAAATCTTACTTTAAAACACATTCAATCACATCCAGACAGGACACATTAAAACACATTTACATAAACACAATACACAGTAGAAGCTACAGAAGGTACTCAATGGTGAGGACTGAATCAAGGTTAAATAAATAGATATAAAATGCCGGGCATCTGCCCGTTACTGGGGAGTTTTTTTATTGCCTCTTCTCCTATCTGTGGGGTCTGGGGTCTCTAAATTATAGAGTATAGTCTAGACCTGCTCTATATGAAAAGTGTCTTGAGATAACTTCTGTTATGATTTGACGCTATATAAAAATGAATTGAATTGCTGTGTGCTGAGGTAGCTGGCTGGCTTCAAAAAGTGTCTGTCCACGTTTTGCATTAAGATAGTTTATGGCAACGAGGACAAACGATTTTCTATAGATGTTTTTCTTTGCACAGGCGACTCTGAACCTTTTGCCCTGAGGGCCGTAGCTGAAAGTGGTGATTTAAGGGATGGCTGTTGAAGGAGGCTTTGTTAGCCAGGACAGCAGATAAATTAAAGTTTGGTTTGACCACCATGGATTTTAAATTGAAATATAGCAGTAGATATTAAAAGAAATTATACTCAGTTATCTTACGTAGATAAATCTAAATAACAGTGTTTATTTACTAAAGGTATTGTTTTCTTCATGTGTGCAGGAAGGAGCAGGAGTTGGACTCTAAGGATGCCATCATCCTCCATCAGTTCTCCAGGCCAAAGAACGGCGTTCCCAGCCTCTCACCTTTCTGCCTCAAGATAGAGACGTACCTGCGCATGGTGGACCTGCCCTACCAGGTGATACTCAGCGGACCGTCTCACAGTTTATTACACACCGAGCTACAGGAGACGGCTCTGACGTGCTCTTTGCTGTGGTGTTTCCGTACTACACTTCTCAGAGATCACAGAATAATCAAACAGCCCTCCACATCTTTTTTCTTAGTGAAGCTCGCCTTTTTGTAATGTCGCCTCTTGTGTGTTATTCATGGTGTTGTACCAAAATGCATATACCATAAAGACGTTATCATTCTTTTTATAATGACAATAAATACACTATTCTTCTTCATTTTTATAAGTAATATGCTCACAGCAAGCGTTAGCTCCATTTTTGATCTTCCATTATTAATACCTAGAGAGATGCTTGCCACTGGCCTTATTTTTTTAGAAACATATATTGAAACATTGAGTTGGTTCCCAAACTATTTTGTCTTTGGACCCCTTGAAAAGAAGTTGTTTCTACCTGAGACCTTTCATCACTGGTCGCACATGTTTGCAGTTCAATCAGAGTGATTTTTTTCCCTTCTCAGATGGTTTTATCTGAATACGTTTTAGGGGACCGAGTTCTTTAAGTTCCTAGTATGGGTTAAGCTCCAGAAACAATGGATCCTACATTTCCCATAATGCAACTCAATAGCATCTTACATTAGACCCTTTACTGAATGGTAATATTTTCCACAGGTTGGGAACTACTGAAATACACTATTTTCAAAGTCAGCAACGGGAAAACGTTGCATAAAAAATGGCATGTCAGTCTAAAACAACATGCTCTTTTTGTCCAGAAAATGCATGTAGTATTCTACATATTCTCAAATGAAGCTGTCTCCCTCTGCAGAACTACTTTGATGGGAAGCTGTCGCCGCAGGGTAAGATGCCCTGGATCGAGTACAACCACGAGCAGGCGTCAGGGTCCGAGTTCATCGTGGACTTCCTGGAGGAGAAACTGGGGGTCAACCTCAACATTAACCTCACCCCGCAGGAGAGAGCCGTGTCCCGAGCCGTCACCAAAATGGTCGAGGAGCACCTGTACTGGTAAGAGGACTCATTCGTAGAGATTATGTCATGAAAAATCCAATTATTAAGTAACTTTAGCTGATTTTAAAGGCAGAACACTGAGACTTTTCTGTAATTTGATGTAACTGTTGTGCTTGAGAGCTAACATCATGCATTTGCTGACTCAAATATGTACAATTATATTATTATATTCATATTTAAATTAGGGCTGTCAATCGATTAAAATATTTAATCGCATGATTGTCCATAGTTAATCACGATTAATCGCACATTTTTTATCTGTTCAAAATGTACCTTAATTTGTCAAGTATTTAATACTCTTATCAACATGGCAGTGGGCAAATATTCTTGCTTTATGCAAATGTATGTATATATTTATTATTGGATATCAATGAACAACACAAAACAATGACGGATATTGTCCAGAAACCCTCACAGGTACTGCATTTAGCATAAAATATATGCTCAAATCATAACATGGTAAACTGCAGCCCAACAGGCAACAACAGCTGTCAGTGTGTCAGTGTGCTGACTTGACTATGACTTGCCCCAAACTGCATGTGATTATCATAAAGTGGGCATGTCTGTAAAGGGGAGACTCGTGGGTACCCAGAGAACCCATTTTCATTCACATATCTGGAGGTCAGAGGTCAAGGGACCTCTTTGAAAATGGACATGATAGTTTTTCCTCGCCAAAATTTAGCGCAAGATTGGAGTGTTATTTAACCTCCTTGACGTCAAGCAAGTATGACATGGTTGGTACCAATGGATTCTTTAGGTTTTCTAGTTTCATATGATATCTTCACTCTAGCTTTAAAACTGAGCCCACCCTGCGTTATATGCATTAAAGAAATTAGTGGCGTTCAAATGAATTTGCGTTAACGCGTTATTATCGTGTTAACTTTGACAGCTCTACTTTATATACGTATTTATTTAATACAATGTAGTAAAGTAACAGGAACCCACACAGATCTCATTGAAAAACAGCCAAACAAAAAATATATGTTGAGATCTTTATTTCTGCAGCCTTCCAGCCCAGGCTGACTCCATCCTCCTTCCTCACCATCAGTATCGTGTTATCAGCCTTCCTTAGCTGTGGTGAGTCACTCCAGTACCTCTGGGTGAGAAACATGCTGCTGCTAGGAAATCGTTTACCACTCCTCCCTCACCCACATAGGCTCAGAGTGTTTTCCATTACCTAAAAGCTCCATCCATCTTACACTATCCACCCTCCTCACACTCACACACACACACACACACACACACACACACACACACACACACACACAGGATCTAACACTGTTAGCTCCAGTGTGGTGTGCCCTATTCTCGTCTATTTAATAATTTCAGGACACATTTTGAACTGAACCTGAGGATCTTATTTTCCATCTGTAAAGAAGAGAGTAGATGAGGATGTGACATGTGTGACCTCGCTGTTTAATGTGTTTAGAAAGGTTATAATTGGGTTAAATATAAATGTGAGATTGAACCTTTTGTGTGCTGTAAAAAGGGAATTCCTTGACATTTCTCCAAAGCCGTAGAGGTCATGCATATAACCTACGTCCTCCCTCCCTTTGTCACCTTCTTGCTCTCCTTTCTCTGCTCCTCCACCCACCCTGTGCCTGCCATGTTTAGACCCCCATATAGACCTATTGATTGAATAATTTATGTCGGGGAAGGGTAATGTGGCAGCTTGGTTGCTCTTTGAATGGCTACAGAGCTACTGGCCAGCAGCAGCAGCAGCAACTGATGGTGAGGTCATACACACACCAGCCCTTCTGATCAATGATGCTGCTATAAAAATAAGATAACAGGAAACTGAAGAACCAAGAGCTGTGGCAACTGTGCTTTATCCACCATTGCTATCTATGCAGTCACTTGAATTATTAATTTGTTAGTGATACGATTGTTCCCAGTGAGCTACCTCTGGGTCTGTGAAGTGAAGCCATTGCGGAAGTGCTCTCATTCTTTCTAACAGCCAGCAGGGGGGCTCAATCTCTAGTTTCAAGTCTTCTTCAATACAGCATGATGTTCATTTAGTAAATTATGGTCCCATTTACAGTCAAATAGACCATAAAGCAGGAGATGCTTTAGGGCGTGGCTACTTTGTGATTGACAGGAGGTTACCAGGGTGTTGTCCATGTTTTTGTCTTACAACTTTAACCCTTTCACAGTGTGTTTTCAGTTCATGAAAGTTAATTGTAACATTTTTGATTGCCTGAAAATGTCTTATTCAGTTGTACTTAGCTCCACCCTCTCGTGTCACTACTGGTTGCAAAAAAACAACATGGCGACGGCCAAAATGCCGAACCCGAGGCTTCAAAATAGCATCCCACAAACCAATGGGTAACGTCACGGTGACCAAGTCCACTTCTTATATACAGTCTATGCTCCTTCCACTGCTCCAGTGGCCAAAATAATCAATAAATGATATTTAAATCTAAATATGACCAATTTTTTTCTCTAACATTCTTAGGAAATTTAATAAAAACACAATGGGTTAATCTAATTCATTTTTTTTTTACTTAGTATTAATAATTAATTAGTATTTTAACACTAAAAAAAGCCTTTATAATTGTCCCTTTATGACTTTTACTGAACAACTTGTTTACATTAGGAGCTCATGCTACTATAACTCATTATCATAATCTCATAAGTCACAACAATATGTGGAAAAACCCTACTGACTGCAATTGAAAAGTACAGAAAGGACAAAAAAACGGACTATGTCTTCTTGCGTCTCTTGTCTACCCCCCCTCAGATTGACTCGCTAAATCTTGATTTAATATTTTAATCTCCTAAACAGGGTTTTTTTCCCCTAGATCTTTAAACAAAGGACTGTATATCCTCTTGGGACAACAGTAACAGGAAGTAATGTATGGCCCCTGGACAGTCACCACTCCCAGATGTAATGCTTCAATTCAATTACCATTGAGCAACTAGTCATGATCCAGACGACTGCAGTCTGGAGACGGAGGCTCCTTTACAGTCGCATCACGGCTCAGGGGTTCGCTGCTACCAGCAGAATTATGACATGAGGCGTCCGGGCTTTCAGACGGAGCTGTGGGAGAAGCTCAGTCTGTCTTTCCAATGAGGCGGTGCAACAAAGTGCAAGCGTGTAAAGATATAACAGCTTAATCTTGTTAGTGTCTACACGCACAACAGCTTGGCTGGAAAAACCATCAACAGAGCAGAGAATGACTGTATCAAATATCAGTTACCTTTTTCATTATGTGTATTTTAATGAGATAAATGCAGGTAAAACAACTGTCTCTTATTGGTTTCTTTTATTAAATCTGTAACGGCCACAAAGGAGGAGGTGCAGATAAATAGAAGCAGAGTTAAAGAGGGATTTGAAGCTTTGAGTTGGGCTTGTTTGCACACACAGACAGGATCTGTCTGCTTTACCGCTGTGAGACAAATCTCTACTTGACGTCAGGATGGCTCATGTAGATTCCCAGACTTCCTTTATTTTAAATTTAACACAAGCAGGAGGGAATCTGAATGACTCATCAAAGAGGCCGTGCTATGCAGCAATAAGTGGATGTTTTTGTTCGAGTTTATCCAATCCAAATCTGTAATGGAATTTCTGGAATGTGTGCACACAGTCACCTTTTCTCCTCTAACCTATTTCTGGATGAGAGGCAGCGACAAGCATTTCTTCATGTACGCAACAGCAGTTTGAAGGGCTGAATATATGATGCTGTCTGCTGGCATCGGGTTGAGAGCAGTGTAGCTGATGAATGGGCAGCCGGACGGATGTGGTGGTGCACTTTTATTGATTAGAACGAGGTTAATTGTCAATAAACATGAGGCTTTGTCGGTAGCCTGACACAGGAGCTGAATCATAGACTATATATATAAATGGACGACGCATCTCCACTTCCTCCCACTGTACAAAAATTAAGCCAAATTATCCCGGATACAGGAGCTGCCATCTTGAGCTTTTGACGTCATTTGGAGCCAGAGTTTGCGCCGTAGTGATCGGGGGGCTGGAGCCGCGGTGTCGAAGTCCCACCCACACAGCCGCCCGAGCCAATCACAAGCCGAGCACAGCGTGACCCACCTAGCTGCTACGTTAGCACCACGGTAGCTGTTTGGACACAAAGACACAACAACTCACCATAATATCTCTATAACTACATTTATGATCAAATTGGCACATGTTCTATTACACAGACTGGTGACGGTTCTAGAAAGTTAAAGTTACATCTCCTCTCTCGTTCAATTCCCCGAGCCTCCAGCTGTGACTACTTCACTCAGAGCAGCTAGCAGGCTATTAAAAGGTGTAACATCTTTTGTTGCAGTCATTTCCTTAAGCGGCATGATCCTGATACCTCTGATATGCTGAGAGTGATAACCTTTTGTCAGTTTGGAAATAGACTGAACTTTGACTTCCCTGCTGCTGCTGTGTAAATGCTGTTTTGTTTGCTGAAAAAAAAAGGATTCTATCTCACCAGAAATTTGAATGTGAGTTAATGGAGAAGTCACATATTGCAGTTACATCTAAGAAAGAGCAAGAAGAAGAGCAAGAACCTCTTATAAGATCAGTGATATAAGTAGTTTGGTGGCAGACCCATTCCTGCTCTGACACATTTAGGTAACCAACGTGACGTTAACACCATGCTGTCTGCTGTGTGTGTCCTCTCAGGACGATAGCCTACTGTCAGTGGGTGGACAACCTGGAGGAAACTCAGAAGCTCCTGGCGATGAGCGGCCCGTTGAGCGACACGCTGAAGTGGCTGCTGAGCCACCTGAACGGCAGCATGGTGCGCAGGGAGATGTACGGCCACGGCATCGGACGCTTCTCCAAGGAGGAGGTCTACGTGCTGATGGAGAAGGACATGAGGACGCTGGCCACACTGTTGGGTAGGATAAGGGCTGCATGTGTGTGTGTGTGTGTGTGTGTGTGGAGACTGGATAAGCATTTTTTAAATGCCTCTTCTCTAAACCTTTGCAATTAAAATGTACTTACCTCATCAAATGTATGAGCAGGGATTACCCAAAATCTGTTATACTGTATAATCTGATTACAGAGTTACCAGATTATTTATTTGGGATAATAGAATTACATGCATTTGTTACTTCAGTACACATCCGTGGCTGTTATGTGTTTCTAAAAGCATTGGATAGTCTAAAACATTTATTCAGAAACTCAGTTTGTTGGATAGTTGTTGAGAAATTTGGCAGCTTTTCCAGAACAGTTGCTACGTTTTTTTTTAGGAAATCAGAATTAAATACCAAAAAAAATGAGTCAAGCACTGGAAGTATTGTCATGTTGAGACAAGGACATATCATGCTAATTTGTTTCGGCATTGCTCAGCGATAATGACCAAAGCTCTAGCAGGCTAATGTGGCCTAATGAAGCATTAGTGTTGATGACTAATAGACCCTGACAAATTATTTCAGAATACATATGTGCACAGTGATATATCCTGGGATGAAATGGCATGTTTTATGATATCAATAAATAATTAACATATCCAGGAATTAAGTAGCGTGCAAATGTATTTTATTTCCTCGCAGACAAAATACCAAAGATTCATTCTATATGTCAAAACAAAACCTATCTGTCTCTGCCTCCGTGTTTGTACTTAGCGAGGTATAGAAGAGATGAATGAGAACAGGGAAAGTTCTGGATGTCAGCCACAATATCAGTCTTCAGATGGAAACAAAGAGTCAGATGCTGGAAAGAAAAAGTGATTTGCATCGATCTGTTTGTGCCATTTCAGCGAACCACCACTTGTAGAAACGGAAAGTTATTCCCAGAGTGAAAGCATCGGCACACTCAGCTTCTCTTTTAGTGTTTTCCAGACTCAAATAGCAGAAGTATGAATCTAAAAATGTGTTGTTGCTGCCAGAAGTGCACTGAGGTCTTCCAGCTTCAGGATGAAATTAGTTTATTTTGAAGTTTATTCTCTGAAGGGGACAAGGAGGGAAGGAGAAGATCACTGATTTAACATAAGTCATATCTGAGGCCACAAATGCTTCATTTCAGCTATTTGTAGTACTATTACTTAGTCGTACTGCAGTGTTTCATTTTCTCGCTTTTTTCTTTAACATTGGTTTGAAAATCTATATGATAGATTGCAGTGTTGGGGTATAATGTGTTACTTTGTAAGACATTAGAAAGATGATTGCCACCAGAGGTATTTCTATCCACTTCTCCAGTTGTCAGAGGGTATGTAGAAAGATTGTGTAGCAGCTCAACTCATTTAAAAAAATAAATATATTATATATTATATTGAGATACTGAGAGTGCATAAAAACTAGTTAGCAAGCTAGCAGAGAAGTTGAAAGAGTTAGCTAAGGGACAATGAACATTTCATTTTCATTTTCAAAATGTATTTCGAAAATGTAAAATAAAAAAATATAAAAAAGAGAATGATCATACAAACAAGTGGACAGACAGAAAAAAAGTAATATTTACATACAATGAAAAGCATAAGCAAAAGAAATTGTCAAACACTTGATGCCTTGGTTTATAGAAGTTCAAATTTATTTAATCCCACCCCTTCTCCACAAGTCATTCATTGACAGTAACCAGCTTCCTTATTGAGCTGTACGTATACAGTACTCTAATTCATTGTCTAAATACTATAATTATTACCTTTTATCTCTGTCATACAAAAATATAAATGAATTACTGATATAATTATCAATCAAGAATACCAATTCATTACTTATAAATGTAATCTTTAAATAATTAGCCAAAACTGATGAATTAACAGTTGAAATAATTAACTAAAAGAAATGGATTTAAACGAGACGCAGTATCGAGGTCACCCGCCCGAACCAATCTCGAGCCAAGCACGGCCACAGCTTGTCAGCGAGAGAGACTCACAGCCGTCAATCATGACCCCTTTTTTATAGTATTGTAAAAACTCTCGTGAGGCTCTCTGCCCGACGACGTATCCTAACCTCAACCATTCCAGGTTAATGCCTAACTTTAACAATCTCACAAGAGTTTCCCCAGTCTTCTAGCCACTACCATTGACATGTTTTGACTTCACTGTTGACGAGCTGACATGTCGTCCATCTTTATATACAGTATATGATTTAAACAGTCAAACTAGTTAGCTAGAAGTAATGGATAAATGGTCCAGAAGATCCAGCTTCTGCCACTCCAAGTGGTAATTGTAGGAAATTAAATTGTAAATACCACAATACCGCACTACATGTGGTGTTACTTAACCTGCACTTTAAAATCAATTGAATGACAGGTGGTATTGATGAAGGGGTACTTGAGTACATCTGAGAGGGCTGTGGAGCTACTTCTGACAGAAAACATTGGGAACAACTAATAAAGGATTTTATCACCAATTAACCACCATTAGCTTGTTTATTTCCATATTGTTTCATTATTTTAGAACAGTATTTTTTTAAAAAAAGTAAAAAACTGAAAATGAATCTGCATCAAAACTTCAAATTGCTATATATTCTCTGTCCTGTAGGAGATAAGAAGTACTTCATGGGCTCTAAGATGTCGACATTAGACGCTACAGTGTTTGGGCATCTAGCCCAGGCTATGTGGACTCTGCCTGGGACCCGACCAGAGCAACTCATCAAAGGTAATTGGATCTGTAATAATGAGCTAAATGAATGTATATTTGCATATAATAATGCATATTTACTGTAGATATTATTGCTTTAGTTTGTGCTTTCTTATTACCCTGTTTTTGCAGTATATAAGTATAGTTTATAATGCCATTTGCAGTTTTCCTTGCTGGTTTGTCAGAGATGTATTTGTCTGTTCTTGTCACTAGATGGCAGTGATATTCTACTGCAATGCAGTGCTGCTGACACAGACTTTGATTGTTGTTTTCACATCTTGTACCGAGTAGGGAACACTCGAGTCTCTTTATCTTTTCAGAGAGCAAAATCATCAGAGCTTGTAATGTCACAAGTAAAGGTTCTCTGTTGTTGTTTTGATGCATCATTTCTGATTAAAGGGCTCATGATGACACTAAACATGTCTCATAAAGTATCCCAGATGTGTTGTCTTCCTCTGTATCAGCACCACTGATACCTCCTGCTGGTTTGAGCTGTACATGTAGGAGTTTGTGCATGTGAACCTGCTGCGATGTCCTTACAGGAGAGCTGATCAACCTGGCCATGTTCTGCGAGCGGATGCGGAGGAGGTTCTGGCCCGAGTGGTTCGTGGAGGTGGACGATCTTTATTACGACGGAGACAGTGAGAGCAGCAGCGGCGGCGGTGGCGGCGGCTCCCCTACAGGCCTGCTGGACTTTGGCCTCTTCTCCAGGACTGACACTCTGGACGACAGTGACGCCAGCAGCCACTCAGCCGGACACACGCACTCCCCCGACTCCGAGCACTCGCTCTTTGACTCGGACATGGGTACGGGATCCGACAATGACATTCAGCTCAAGGAGGAGTTAATTCCCGACCCGGAGGTTTGACCTGAGAATGGTCGTGATTGGATGACAGACTGAGACCGACGGGAGACGAGAACTGTGTCGGTTAGCTCACAGCTGAAGAAACTATTCCAGCTCCTCCACCTCCAATACCCAAAACGATATACCCTCCTGATGGACAGACTGGGTATTAATATGCAGAGCATAGAAACTGAACCTCATAATAATACACATGCTACTGTGTGGTTCGCCCCCCCCCCCCTCCTGTAAAATCAGAACTGTCCCCGTGGCAGTCTCTCTTTGCCTTATTTGTCTCGTCCTCAGATGCAGAAGCCGATGCGAAAGGTTAACACAAAGGAAACGTCTCACGGAAAGTGCGGCAGCGACGACGGGAGAGCGGTGCAGACAAGACAGGTGGCACTTCACTTGCTATGAAACGATGCAACTAATCACCACTCCGCCATGTGTCTTAATGCACAAACCCCATTCGAACAGGTGGAGATTGATCATGTGGCTGAAAGGAACAGCTGCTGTGTCTTCGGGTGTTAACCGTCCGTGTGCTGGAGGAGGTAACACGGATGACATTGAGTGCCAGTCCACACTCTAGATCGATCACCATGTCATTTCCTTTTTACGCTACTATATGTGGGAAGAATCTGTATCATAACATGATGTACGTCTCCATCAGACCACAACCCTAGATGCACTCGTAGTCCTATGGAATAGATGTCAGAAGGAAAGAGGGGCAGATTTGTGCCTGTTTCATTTAACGCTTATTATCCTTATTTATCACCATTTAGTAATTATTTGCTTGTTATTGGGGAAGCTTATCATTTATTTGAACATCTCTTTGGTCTTAGTAAAGCACTGCAACATGTATATTTGACCACTAGATGGAGGCAGCAGTCAGCCTGATACCTCCTTTATTCTGTAACATCAAGGTCATTCCACCCTGAGGACCTGCAGTCCATTTAACACAGCAAATCATTTCTCCTTCAGTCCTAAACTTTAATATTGTGGTTCCCCTTCATGGGTAACATGTTAATCTGTGTGCAGGTGTTATGTGTGAATTTGCACACTGCAACTAAGCAACAAATCAGCCTTTCAGACTAAAGAAATGGATGGAAATAGTCTGTTGTTGTTGTGATATAATTTATTATCAGTGCCATTTTATTATTCTTTCTATATGATCTTATGTGTCAAATGTATATTTTTTGTTATTTCTGTTTCTTATTGCTCTCAAAGAGAGACGTTATTTTGCACTAGTGGAAATTTATTTTCACCTTATTTCAATCTGCTGTGGAGGTAGAGAACAGTATATAGGCCAAACGAATGGAGAACATAAATGTGTATATCAGTAGTACAGGACGCTGGGTGTTCTGATCATGATTGTGCTGCGAGGGGGGGGGGGGCTGTGTGAATTTTACTGGGTGTGAATGTCATTGATGAAGCAGTTGATGAAGTCTTTGCTGAGACGGTCAGAATACCAAATCAACAGAACTGAACATCGCTAGTTTAAAAACCTGAAATGGACCAAAATGTCACGTTAAACTTTGTTGGAAGTGCTCGTAAAGGCAATGTGAACGTTGTATAAAGATTGTGGTGCATATAGAGTAGATGTGAATAATGTTTAAGGGTCATTTCACCCAAATAGCAAAACAATTTCTTACTTAAATCTAGTGGTATTGAGCCATGCAGATAGTTTGGGTTTTATTTCTCCAGGTTTTGAGATATGTGTGTCCGTAAGATTTCTGCCACAATGCAACAGAGGTGGATGGATTTTTGTTTGTGGTGTTCATAGTATTGAAAAAAGCAATCCGGTCTCATGGGAAGGTGTATATATAGTACGATCTTACATGGACATTCCACGTGTCATGAGGACACATTTTAGGATTTTGGCGTGTCATTTGTACGCCGCTTTTCACGTTTCATTTGTACATCACGCAACAAAACTACGGTAACGTCCGCACTTAAGTTTAGGCAACAAAACCACTTAGTTAGGTTTAGGAAAATCGTCATGGTTCGGCTTAAAATAAGAACGTAAACTAAGTCAAATATATACGGGAACAACGTAACATAAGTACAGAAAACACGTCACAAATTTCAATAAAAAAACACGAGACAGACGTCACTTAGCATAACTTACAAAACAAAACACTGGTCTCCTGGTTAAAAGTCCCGTGTTTCAAAAAATCCAGTTCAAGCAAATTATATTTAACACGTAAATCGTTCAGATTAATTTCAACGCTTGCAGCATAATCCTAAACCACCGTGTAAAATTGACATTCTGTTTATTCATGGTAATGTTGCTTTAAGGCATTTTTACAAAGTTCACAATCAGCCTTACTTTCATCCATGATTTTTCCATCTATTGTGTCAAATCCTAAAAGTTTTTTCCCCCTCATTCAAACAGGTGTTTGAATTTGGTATAGAAAGTGACATCTCAAGTTTCCAGCATGGTCTGTGGACACCTGTGGACTTTTACTGAACGCTGCTATCGTCAGTATTTTTATATTAACAAATGTGAAAGGTGTTGCTTGTAACAATGAAGCCACAGAGAATTATCCTCCAACTCTGCAGACTCCCTAAGCTCTACAGAGCGTTTTAGCATTCTTGTTTTGATTTTTACGGCCCACAGCTTTACTGTTTGGGTTCACTCTCAATGCTCTTATCATTTTAAAACTCAACAGGCAGGTGTTTTTATAAAAAAAAGCTCTAAAAACTCACTGTATGCTACCTGCTCTGCACCAAACGGCAACAGACAAAGTGAGTTGGTGACCATAGTGGAGCGTTTAGCTGCGTAAAAGGCTGATATTTCCCTCAGGAGTTGGTGGAGAGGAAAAAACAGAGTGAATATTGGAGTTACATTCATCAGGTGATCAGAAACACGACTCCAAATGAATGCTAATGTTGCTCCCTATTAACAAGTTTGCCATCCCAACTTCAAAATCAGACTATCTGCGTGGCTAAACACCACTTGGATATAGAGATGTGTTTTTTGCAGTTTGGGTGAAGTGATCCTTTAAATGAGAAACCTGGATAGATAAGTGAGTTAGTGACAGAAGGCCAGAGTTTGATCCAGACAACCTTCTTCCATCACGTCGCCCCGTGGTTCGCGTCCCGACCCGCCCCGGCCTGGATGGATGGATTACGCGCTTTTCAGTCGCCTCATCCAGTCTGGGCATCATATACAGTTGGACTGCTTTAACCAAGCCATATTAAAAGTAAATATCTTGTTATTGGAACCATGTCATAGCATTACTGCTGGGGTAATGTAAATATTGTATCTGTGACAAAGTGTACCGTAGAGCTGACTGACTGATGGTGCGCAGTCACAAACGGGGAGCGACTGGATGATTTCAATAAAGAATAGCTGTGACAATTTTAAACACGACTTTGATTTGCATCCTCATTATGCGTCTCGGGTTAATAAAAGGGCGTTGGTGTCATGACGCTGCTTTATTGAGCTCTGCGCTGTAGTTTAGTAATCATGATAGCCCACAGATTGTGTTATGTTGTTATATCTCCGACTGTATTTTTATGTGTGTGGTTGTGTGTTTTCAATCAGGCTAACAAGTCGCAATCATTCAGGTGCGGAGGGTGGGCTGATTAAGAGTCTGCCAGCTGCTGGAGGCAGACGGGGAGGAAGAGAGGAGCAGGAACTGGAGGAGGAAAAGTTGCAAGAAAAAAAAAAATAGGGGAGGGGGGGGGGGATAGGAGGAAGTTGAGCCAGGGCAAAAGAGGCACAACAAAACGGGGAAGTAACCAGGAGCAAGAGGAGAAGGAGAGATAAAGAGGAGGAGAGGAGCAGGTGGTGGAGAGGAGAGAAGGGGTGAAGAGGCCAGCACTGAGGAGTGAAGGGATAGATGGAAGTCACTGGGGAGGAGTTTTTGGAGGGGAGGGATGGAGAGTTTAAGTTTAAGAGGAGGAGAGAGTTTAAGGGAAGGAGTGAAGTCGGTGGGGAGGAGGAAAAGCAGACAAGAAAAATAGGAGTAGGAATTAGAGGAGAGGAGGAGGAGGCGGCGGCTGGGCTAGGGGCCCGGGGAGGAGAAGCGAGGGCCACGGATCAGGAACCAGGCTCCCGGGGGACGGAGCAGGTGCAGGCTGCGAGCGAGGCCTTTGGGCCTGAAGGGGCTGCCAGAGCTTAAAACAATCTGCACTGCTCCTTTTTTAATTTGGCTCTGTGAACAGCCCACCCTGCACACTGACTGTCTCTCCCTCTCTCTATGCTTAACAGATCAGCGATCCACAAAGAGGGGTAAACACACACAGAGCAAAATTAAAATCGGAACTCCCCTGGCACGGCAAAACAAATTAGAGCAAACAAATTACAGAGAGTCAACACACAAACAGTGGAGCATCTGTGGCTCTCTGGACTACTGGAGCCGGTGGCTACCTCCCACACCACCACCACCACCACCACCACCACCACCTATAGTACATGTTCACAATAAACTCTGTGTCAATCCTACACACTCTTAGCATATTCTCTTCAAATCGCTGTGACTGTCTGGGCTCAGAACAGCCCTCCGTATGGTGCTGTTTTGGGCAAGAAACAGCTTTCCTCTTTCAAAAAGAGGCTTGATGGTTGGTGGATGTATAGCATCTGTGTGTCATACATAAATACATGTACAGTAGTGCAGTCTTGAATACCAATTAAGTGTTTTCTATCCTGTCCTGACTTTTAACACACCTGCTTTCTCTGTTTTGTAGTGATGTCATTCATCTGCTCTAAAGCTGACATGTTGACAGTAACAATGCTAACATGCTGATGTATAGCAGGTATAGAGTGCTGCAGGGTTGACGTATTTTTGTAGGCCAACCGGGATGTTAGCATTGCCCTGGTTCCCTCCACAAAAACCCAATGGGATTTTACCATTGGGTTTTGGATTATTGTAGAAAATAAGGTCTGTGGCAAACAAACGTTAATGTTACTTACGCGTTTTGTTCAGCAAGATAATCTTCACAAATGAACACCAATTTATAGTAGAGACTTCAAAATGTACGAGTGGTATATTTATTGATTTACTTTATATCATAGAACAAAACATTGAAATCTCTGTTAACCACAGACCTTATCACAGACATCTAACTAAAAACCCATTGACTTCCAGATGAGGGAACCAGAAGTGCTGAAATGCTAACTCAATGCTAGACTACTGTTTAATATCTTCAACTCTTGAACTTTTGACCTAATGATGGCGCCAGATTAAATGTCAAGGAGATCACCAAAGTGATTACAATTCATCCTGTGGAGGATATAAATGGCTGTACCAAATTTCATGACAATCCATCCAATTGTTGTTGAGATATTTCACTCACAACCATGAATGTCAACCTCATCGTGGCACTAGAGGAAAGGGCAGGGGCTCACCAAAAGTCATTAGGATTCATCCTCTTGGGACCATGAATGTCTGTGGCAATCCATCTGAAAGTTGTCAAGATATTTCAGTCTGAAACAAAGTGGTGGACCTACCATCCAACTGACAGACCGACATCCCTAGGGGCATGTAGCTAGTGTGGCTAAAAATATAGGCTAAAATAAGAGAGGAACATTGGGGTTTGGCTCCAGCAGCAAGTGAATCAAAAAGCAAGGGCCTCCTTTCAGATCTCACATGATACTCTGATGGAGAGCTACAGTATATGGCCGAAAGGTTGGACAATAAATTGGGAATCTACAACAGAGAGAAGTGTGCGGATGTCTTCTTGTCTTGCAGTAGTTGGCAGTAGTTTTGTTTAAGTTTTGATGAATGTAGAGCTCATACAGGAAAAATTTGTTGTTGCAGAGGCATGGATACAATTTTTTTCCACAAAGTTTAGTCACATTTGACACTCACAGCTTGTATTCTATAGGTATATATGTTCCCAGCCATTCTCGGGACAATTTCAAATGGCATTGTGGGAAAAGTTGGGACTTGTTAAAGGATAAATCCAATTTGTTACAACTTGGATCTTATTTTCTAGGTTTGGCTATCATTTCTATCATTTACTGTATATGTTCACGTTGATCCCAGTGACATACTTAGAAGAAGTAGAAAAGGACAAGAAACACAAGCATCAGACAGGTTGCTGCACACTCACAACTACGGCAAGCACAGTCAGTCAAAGTTGAACCAGGAAGTCAGTCTGTAAACTGTGATGGTTGTTAACAACAGGCTGTTTGAGTTATCATTTTCATTAGCTTTCATTTTCTCTACCAAAAAAAAGTTTGACTAACCCGGGGGTTTGTTTCTTACCCCGTCAAACTTCTTTTTGGAAATGTTGCTGTATTCCCAGATCACACACAAATCACGCCAAGTTAGCCAAAATAAATGATGGCCAAACCTACGAAAATAAGATCCAACTTGTAATAAAATCAAAATATCGTTTAAGGGTTAGTGGAGCAACTAAAAAATAACTCATACAACTACATAGTTAAATCCCAGACTCTTTTGTTGTCATTGTTTGTATCATGTAATATATAGGAAAATATGGGACAAAATTATATAATTATTATCTAGAATCAGTATAATTCAATGAGTTTCACATGTATTTCATCTGTTACTGTGTTTGTGTGTGTGTGAGTGAGCTCAGTTGGTCTTGGCTGGCCCTCTCCCTCGGCCCCCGTGGCCCCTCTGGCCCTCTGGCAGTGGCTGTGGCCTGTCCATCTGCCTCCTACTGTCTGGGTCTGGTGGGACAGGGGCCATGGAAGACCCCCCGTACCCCTCTCAAACCTCCCCCCACCACCACCACCACCACCACCGCCGAACACCCTCATCAGCCCCCAGGCCAGCTGCTCGGGCCCCAGAATCTGCACAGCGCTGCCAGGTGGGCCCCAGGACACGCAGTTGGACCCCCCTCATATACACACACGTACACGGAGGAGCACACACACACACACTCACAATACCAACACATATGCTCGGTAAGCCTCTTTACAAATGGAAGCCATACAACACACATGGTTACACGGGTGGCCCACATGAAAAAACTTCCTGTCTCTCACACACACACATCGTGAGTGAGTGCCAACCCTTTAACATACAGCCTCTGCAGGCTCAGGTGTTTCCCACAGCACCCTATAATGGTCTGAGTTCACAGGGGTGGGATGCCAACAGGTGGCGCTGTTTTCTTTACTAATTACAGCTTTATTTATTCATTGGCATGTGGAAGCTTCCAGATGACTTTGGCTGGCCTGCTCATTCACAGGATAAAACCCAATGTGTGTGTGTGTGTGTGTGTGTGTGTGTGTGTGTGTGTGTGTGTGTGTGTGTGATTTCCATGGGACACAAGCCATCACCTGTCTTTTAGCACTCATATTGTACCTTGCAGTATTTCAGATGTGTTCTTCCTGTGAGTGTTTTGCTTTACTGTAACAACATGACTTAGGTTGGATGACATATTGTGTCGTCTATAGCTTGAATGCCAACAGACCCAACAGGATGCTTACTGTATGTGGCTCCTGAGCTAATTATGAATTGATAAAAAGACCTGTTGTTAAAATTGTTAAAACTGAGAGACAGAACCACAACGTGTTGTGTACAATAATACGGTATCTTCCTATTCTAAGATTAAAATACAGAGGGATCAGTACTGTAGATGTGAAGTGTTTCTAATGATTTGCCACTCCGGGATGGAACCATATGGCGGCCATCTTGGGTCCAGTTTTAAACTTGCTGTAATTGAAACGTACGGTGAAAGAGGCTCATGTTGTCTTTATAATCCTTGTATTTTTCTACCACACCAACATAATATACTATGACTTTTTTTTAACTTTTTTTATGACTATGACTTTTTCAGAATTTTTTTCGACATACTATACTATGACTTTGTCACTTTTCTTTGACATAATATGTCTTTTTTATCACTTTTTACGACATAGGCCTACTATACTATGACTTTATCACTTTTTCGACATGCTACGACTTTTTTGTATCACTTTTTTTAACATACTAGACTATGACTTTTTACGACATACACCAATAGGTCTACTGTTTTTTTATTCAAAGCAATGAGCGTAAGACAACTGTTTGTCTAAAATTAACCAAAAAAATAAATGAATTGATTATTATAGATCCAAGGGAACTAATCATTCTTTCAATCAAGATAAATAATCTCGTAATTATGCATTTATATTGCAGACAATGATTTTATTTTTTTAATTTTGCCTGAAGGTAAGAGAGCTAATGGGCAAGAAGGGTCTTTGGTATTCTGAATGGCTAATATACTACGTTAAGCAATTTATTTTATGTAGAAATCTTAAATATATTCAGTTGTATGTCCTATGGGTAGACAATTACAATCAGAAGCTCAAGAGAGAAACACACCTGCTAATAATTAATCTCATAAATGACGTCACTTCCTGTTTTGCCGTTTGTTTCCGGTCAACCGGCATGGAGTTTGTTTTAATGTTGAGAGATTGAAGAGTTTTGCTAACTGTAAATGAGGAGTTGTTTTAGTTGATAAAGTAAGTTTTATTTGGAAAGGCTAATGCCTTGCAAAATTGCAAACTGCTGAAGTAGAAATGTCCTTTCTCCAACTGGATTACTTCACTATGAAGACATGGGCTAATTTGTATTTGCTTTACTGAAAGGAAACCCGTGTTCAGACAGGAGGTAAGCTGACAACAAAGTGATGTTAATGTGTGATGACTGATTGCAGCATTCAAGGCGACTAATTGTGGGTAAGCTTGATGTGGTGAACATGTACAATGTTCAATGATGTGGTTAAAGTCATTACTGTTGTGTTGATTTGCCTTGGCTTCACTTTTTGTGTATATTGTAACCCTGACTTGCTGGATTTGTCTTGAGATATTATGAAATATGATATGGGAGTGAAGGTAAGCACTTTTCCTTGTCTTAACATATGTTTACTTTACACTCCATTGGGGAGGAATCAGCTGCTTGGATCAAATGTTGAGATGGGTCTGATTGCAGCCGCTTGATTGGCTCTTGGGGTTCAAGAACACCCACTTTTCTTCTTCTCTACTTTCTCAATGCACAGCTGGTTGTGGCTGTTAATTAAACCTGCAGTAGGCAGAATGTTTTTGGCATCATTGGGCTAAAAAAAATCCATAACAACCTTTCAGCATATTGGAATTAAAATGTTCTGAGAGATAACTAGACTTCTGCTCCTCCTCATGGCTCTGTTTTCAGGCTTTAGAAAATCTAGCCCTTCGTGGGAGACTTTGGCCAATCACAAGTCATATCAGAGAGAGAGCGTTCCTATTGACTGTTCGTTCAACGGAGGCAGCTGTCAATCACTGGCAAACTCTGATCAGTTTACACATTCAGCAGATACAGAACAATGTTAGCATTCATTTGGAGCTGGGTTTCTTGCCATCTGAAGAATGTAAGGCCAATATTCACCCTCCTTTTAGCTTTAGCCTTTTGTGTTTGGTCTCCTTCTACCAAGGAAAATATCTGTCTTTTTAGCTTCTGTTATGCTCACTATCTAGTTACTAACTCTATCTGTCTGCATGTTGTGTGCTGTAGGATCATCACTATGAGTAATCCCTGTCACATACAAATAATCATGTGATCCATTGTTAATATAAACTAAAGCTGTCAATCGATTAAAATATTTAATTTTGATTTATCGCATGATTGTCCACAGTTAATCGTGATTAATCATAAATTAATCGCACATTTTTTATCTGTTCAAAATGTACCTTAAAGGGAGATTTGTCAAGTATTTAATACTCTTATCATCATGGGAGTGGACAAATATGCTGCTTTATGCTAACATATGTATATATTTATTATTGGAAATCAATTAACAACACAAAACAATGCTAAGTATTGTCCATAAACCCTCACAGGTACTGCATTTAGCATAAAACAATATGCTCAAATTTTAACATGGCAAACTGCAGCCCAAAAGACAACAACAGCTGTCAGTGTGTCAGTGTGCTGACTTGACTATGACTTGCCCCAAACTGCATGTGATTATCATAAAGTGGGCATGTCTGTAAAGGGGAGACTTCTGGGTACCCATAGAACCCATTTTCATTCACATATCTGGAGGTCAGAGGTCAAGGGACCCCCTTTGAAAATGGCCATGCCAGTTTTTCCTCGCCAAAATTTAGCATAAATTGTTATCTCGTTAACTTTGACAGCCATCATATAAACATATCCAATATAGCAGCTTTAACTTTTTTAAATTCAACCTTAATCATTTTGTTATATTAACAATCATATCTGTCTGTTTGGGATCCTGCCTGTGTGTGTGTATTTGTACACGTGAGGACACATGTGAGAAAGTTGTGTCTGATGTTTGTCTGAGGAGTATCTTCCTATCGTGGATGTGGTAACTTCTGTTCTTCCTTCACTTTCTCTGATTTTTGTCGATCTACAAACTGTCCAACATTCAAAACTTTTCCTTGTCAAGTTTCCGTCACTTTTCAAGATCCTTGGAGACGGAGTGAGTCTCCTGATATTGGGGTGTGTTGTAGCAGAGAGACCGAGGCGCCGCCATGGACCAGACCCTATCATAGCTCCCCTTCTGTCGACCCATTATCTTTCTCCCCCACGCTCCTCTTCCCTTTTCTCCCCTTTTCCCTCCCCTCGCCTTCCTCTGGATGTTATCTCCAGCCGCTTATGCCCTAATACCCCAATTGTTGTACTGTAAAAACAATAATTAGCAATCCCAAACGAGACTGAGGGGCGAATTTAACAGCTTTCTTCTGATGTGTTCCCCCCCCTCCTTTTTTTTCTCCTCTTCATCTCCCCCTCCTTTTTTCATAAGAGTAAAGAGAGGTGGAAGGGAGGGGAGGGGAGGTGGGGGGTTCGGGGAGGTATTGGCAAAGCCTCTTTAAACTCTCTGGTATTATGGAGGATTATTTTGTGCCGAGATCCTGGCTTGTGTGTCTGTTTTTTTTTTTTCCCTCCCGCCTTTTCTCTTCCTGGTTGTGGCAGACACGCTAGGTAAACAGTTTGTGTCACACTTGATTGCGTTTGAGAAATTAAAAAACAGCAATGACAATAGGCCAGGGCTTGGGATGAGGACTGGGGGGACACTGACACCATAAGACCCTGGCTCTTTGGGGACCCCTGGTACGCCGTGTGACAGAGCGGCCCTCGCAGCCACAACAATACAAGACCTCGTCCTTCAGAGAACGCTCCTCGCTCCCAGTCTCTGAGTCTATCTGCACAGGGCCATCTGCTCTCCTTCCCTCTCTTCTTCCTCCTCCTCCTCCTCCTCCTCGACTCCTTTTGGAGAGACGGTGTGTTTGAATCTGGCTCAATTATTCAAGTGTTTACAAGCACAAACACTCTGCCAGGTTGGAGGTGTGTATGTGTTTTCTAGACATATTCCCGTTGTGATTCACATACAGTCTGTGTACATACACAGAGACAGTGCAACATCTGTCACTGAAATCAGTGCAAAAGTTATAATAATATAGCAAGCAATTCACAGTTTACACTGAATAAAGCTCAACTGAGGAAAATGTTGCTAAAAAGCTTCTCAGCTTCTCTCTGTGTTGAACTGTAGATCAGTGGAGTGCTGTGAAAACAGCTGGGGAGGGCACTGATATCACTGAAATACACACATCTCTAATGCGGCGCAGTTAGGATGCATCCCTACAGAGGGCAGTGTGATACTACAAAAGAAAACTGGTCCAAACAGCATGTTTTCAAAGACAACATCGAGCACTGGAACTACAGAAAGGTGTAACTAACAGCGCTCAGTATCGACAGCCGATATTCTACGGTGTTGTTTGTTGATGTAAGGACTTCAGCTTTAAATGGCACCAATCACAAATAGTTAATTAAAGGTGGTTAAATGTCATTGAAGAGGTTAGAGATTCAAGTTTAAGGTCTGAAGTTTTGCTCAACGTAAACATTTGTAATTGTGTTTTCATTTTCACTTTTGCATATTTAAGTTTTTGCTTATTCTTCATGATTGAAAGCAAGTGTTGTATACATGTTGACCATGTGTGATAGCCAAATCAAGTTATTTTCCAGTTGTAAATCAGGCTAAACAAGAAAAATACTGCTTGCGTTAAAGCTAAAACTACAGCTACAGTCAAACCTACAGTGTAATGTAAATTTCATATTAAAGGCTGGGTCGGTAATGTTGAGAAACTAGCAAGAGTGCAGTAGATTTTAGAAAATGATCCAACTGAAAACCCAGCCCAGTGTACAAATGAAGTGCTACTTTCAAATGAAAGTAACTAGCAGGACTAGCTCCATTTTTTTAAAAAACTTTTTTTGTCAGAGAATTTGATTTATTGATTGCTGTCAGGATGTAAAGAGAATTTCAACAAATATAACAAAAAATGTATTTGAACACTACCAGCCATATCTTTGAATTAGAGATGTGAATACATAGCTTACCCTAAAACAAAGCAAAAGCAAAAAATGAAGCTACATCTAAACATTCAATTACATCTAAAATTAAAGCTAAGTGTAACCTAGCTAAGCCAACTCTAAAACTAAAACACAACTTACGGCTAAAGAGAAATCTGTAAACGCCAAGTCAGATCTTACAGTTAGGGATGCAACGATCCGACTAGTCCTGATTTTATCAGGACTAGTCAGGACTAGTTTTTTCATCAGACTTGACTTCGACATTGCTATCCTTACTTTGTACAACAAAATGTAACCTACTGAATTGATATTTATTATTAAAATAGTAAATCCTACACCAACAACTTGGTAAAAAAACTTCAAAATTAAGTGTCATTTTTTTAATGCAGCAACAAATTGTTCAAAATTTAAACAGGAGTTAAAATTCCAGTATATAATGTTTATAGTATATAAACATTGAATTGAATAGATCGAGCCCATTGTCACCGATACATGATCCAGCTATTTGAGTCAGTGTCGGACCGATATCCGATCCGGTATCGGTGCATCCCTACTTACAGTAATATACGTCTAAATCTAAAATTAAATCAGAAACACTTACATAAACCTGAGACTAAACTTGGTGCTAAAGCTAAAAAGTGAAAGCTATTCAAAAGTTTGACTTAATATCCAGCTTTAGGCAGACGGCAATAATCCTGGTCACCTGGAATTTAATGAAATGAGCGCCCTGTCTTGTGCTCTGCATGCGAAAACTGAGAGAGAATTACTGTCTGTCTCAGCCACACAAAAGGATTGAGTGAGTTAAGACTTTCTACAAAACAAGGCAGCCATGTGACACTGAAATGCTGCTACAGAGAGTGTCAGGGTGGAGGAGAGGTGGATGCAGTTAAACTCCAAGGACACATATTCATGTTACACTGCGGGAAACATTTCCTAATCTTCATTATTACAGCCTAATTTAACTACTGGATTGAAATTGTAGCCGGTTTCTTATAAAACACTTCGCAGTATCATGAAATCATTCATGTTGTATATGCGGAGTCTATTATTCATGTAGTATCCTGTTTGTGTAATCTGCATTCCAGACTTCATCCACATTTCACAACATTTAAGAAGTGCGTTGCAGGAGGCTGAAGTGTTTCAAACTAGTGTGCGTCAGCCTCAGAGACCCACGCCCCCCCGTTTCATTTCCTTTAGTCTTTACTTTGTGTAGAAGCATTTACTTGTGGCCGGCCAGAGCCACAGAGACTAGCTTAAAGCCAAACACGGGCGCTAACCCATTTATCACCCTGGGCTTTCTTGCCTCTGTTTGTGTTCTCCCTGTGTTACAATCAATCATGTTTAATTCAATAGGCCTCACTTTGCTAAATCAAATCTGGAGTTCTGGATACGAGTTTGTGTTTGCTCGTGCAGCGCGTTTGCTTATGATTATTTGCATTTGACAATTTAGCAGGAGTAAACCTGAGACAGGTTCCACCCAAACTGTCACACGTCGCGCCTCTGTCGAGGGACCAACCTGCGCCGGCCTGCCTGCCTGCCTGCAGCGTGCAGGCCTCCCCTAATATATAATCTGTTGTTACACTGTCACCGCGAGGAGCACAACCAACCCCGCGGAGACGCCACCGAAATTCATTAATCTAATTAAATATGTCGTATTGCCCAAATGAGACGCTGGTATGGCTTTGCTGCAGGATAAGTGCAAAGTAAGGCTGGGTCCCACAAGAGTAGCATACAGCCGACGTGCGCTAACGCTACTGCGCTTCATTACACTCTTAATTACCTATTGTTTCTAACTAGTTGGTGGCGTTTTAATGAGAATCTACAGGCAGTTAAATGTAATCTAAATTTTCTAATCTACTGGTCCATTACCAAGGAGTCAAAATGTTATTGGTTTTGTGAGTAATCAGACTTTTAAATGGTGCTGATATCACTCCCGGAGGGCAAGGAGTGGGTTTCGACTGTGTAATTGAATTCTGTTTTTTTT
>CAKAOH010039586.1:0-10867 GCA_916701665.1 Sebastiscus tertius
GCCACAAACTAGAGACCTAGAGCATTCAGAGGATGGATGGATCAGACTAGAGACCTAGAGCATTCAGAGGATGGATGGATCAGACTAGAGACCTAGAGCATTCAGAGGATGGATGGATCAGACTAGAGACCTAGAGCATTCAGAGGATGGATGGCTTTCCTAGCTAGATTGATCAATAAGGGGGTTTCTGAGCAGTTTACACAACAGAAGTGCTCGCCATCCAATCGCCAAAGTTCCTCAAGGTCTTGGTGTCTTAATGTGGTATTTTGGAGGGATTATTGATCATTTTTATCAATTCTCCAGTGGTAAAAAAAAATGGTTAATTTAGCCCCAAATCTGTGTAACAAATGGTATCAACCCCAAACTTACTGCAACAACTTATGAGACATAACAGAGCATGGAGATGTCCATCATATACTTCCATCATTATGTTCTGAGATGCAAATTAATCTTCAGGTTCCAGCTTCCAGATGATGTTCACCACTTCTATGTGACATCTACTGCTGACCTGCTATCTGCCCCTAAAGACCCCCTAAAAAACACAAAAGAACGGTCTGTTGTGGGTCTCAGAGGGTTAACTAAACGCCGCCTGACTTTATGTGATACTTTCTGATGTTGTTAAACATCAAGGTCGACTGATCACCAGCTGTGATGTTCTGGGACACCTCGAGTCCTAATCAGCACCGTGGGCTCACCTGGCATGTGGAGAGCTGGTGGCCTAAATATTGTTCAGCCCCGCTCGCCGCTCTGGACTCAGGTTATTGGAACCCGCCAACAGGATTATCTATGATTAAATCGCTCTGCTCTCCACCTGCAACCGTGGAAGGAAATCGAGTCTCTGTGTGTGTTTGTCTCTTCTTCTTCGTACAGATTGTCTCGGCCTTCGCTTCACCTGGCTCCACTCGCTCTTCGATAATTTCCCCTCGCTGCTGAGCTTTGCTCTGAAGCTCCGCTGTGCGACGGGGCTTTGCCCACGCGACCTGGAAGATTACGGCTGCTCCTGCAGATACGTGGCCGCCGGAGACCCCGTGGATGCTCTGGACATGTGAGTAAGACGACCGCTGCTGCTGAATTTAAAATACAGCATGGTGGCTTAATTGAATTCAGAGTCTGGAGGCGGTGGATGTGCAAAGTAAAACTCAGACGGGCAGAAAGATCTTTTGACTACCGGCTGGAGAGGGAGGCTTCAGAACACGAGAGAGTCATCGGTCCTGACAAACAAACGGTCCCATCCCCCCATCAGAGATATTTTACTCCTTTAATTATGTGAGGGAGGACACATTTGACCTGTTGTTGTTGTTGTGGACCAGCAGTCCTCGATGGACTCCAGGAGTTCACCAGATAAAGATGTGGTCGCCAGACAAATAACAGGACTTTTTTACTACATCAAATTTGCGTTGTAGGCGGATGTTTTACTGGCGTACGGTAGTCGCTTTCAGTCCAAAATGGCGGAAGCGTAGCTTCCACTTCTTATTAATAAATGTTCTTTGGTACCATGCATTAGTTAACTTATGGCTCATGTCTTCTTTGCTGCAGATGCTGTGAGACTCACCGGCTGTGTTATCAGAACGCTGCCCCCTGCAGGCTGGAGACGCCGCTCCTCCCCAACAACTTCACCTGTTCAGCAGCCAACAGCAGCTGTGGTAAGACTTACAGTTTAAAGGACATTTTGGGGAATAGCCTACGCTTATTTGCGTTCCTGCTGAGAGTTAGATAAGAAAATCATCAGTACACTAAATATGAAGCTGCAAATGACAGAAATCTCCGCTGAGTGTCGGCAACCTCACGGTTTATTAATGCTCTTTTCTTTGTCTCGGAGATGCCGGTGATTGGTGTCAGCAGACGTTCTGTGAATGTGACCAGGCTGCCATCGACTGCGTGGCTCAGAGCTCCTACAACTCAACACTACGAGGCCTCGCCGCGTCGTCCTGCTCTGTTACAAATCAGACAGGTAACTTCCTCACAGTGGGACATTCAACAGAATAACACTGTTAGTGCAGGTAGAGCTAAACTAATATTTTATATTGATATTTTTGCTTCCAAAAATTATTATTAGTAATATTCTGACTTTTGTTTCTCATAAATTTATGACTTAATTCTCGTAATATTCCGATTTTTTTCTTGTAAAGTTATGACTTTATTCTCATTAAATTATAACTTTTTTTCTCGTAAAGTTATGACTTTATTCTCGAAATCTCAGATTTATTTATTTTTCCTCCATGTGGCCCTAATACTCTGTCATAGATTAGAGATTACTAGTACGGAGAATATGACCAGTAAACATACCAAATTGTAGTTTACTTAACATCCGAATATTACAATAACAAAAACACTTGGCAAATTTTAATCTGTTTCAAATGTTTTTATTGTGAGGCATCATAACTCCAAGATAGCAAAACATATTATTACCATGCTCCTTTTCTATATAAATATATACCTAATGAAAAAAGAATAAATGCATGCATATTTTAATTTGCATAATTTAAAAAAGGAAAATAAATAAAAACTGAATCATAAAATATAAAATATAAATACATAAAAAAGTAAAATAAACAAAGTATAAAATATGATATATAATAAATTATACTGTATATTTATTTAAATTCGTTATGTATTTATATTTTGTATGTATTTATTTATTTATTAAAATTTTATTTACATACATTTTTTATGTATTTATATATATGAAATACAATATATATGTATATATATTATATTTATATGTGTGTATATATATATATATATATTTATACTTTATATTTATTGTTTAACTTCACCTACAAAATGTTCTAGCAAAAATATCAATAAAATGCATTAACAAGACCTTTAACCCAAAACCAGCCTCACACTGGCAGCTTTATTATTCTTAGAAACGTGATCAAATATTATCATTACATTATTAAATCAATAAATCACTCAGCTCTGAATGTACATTGTGTTTGATGTCGTTGTGGAAGGAATAAAATGAATCAACAGGTTTTTTTCATCGACGCTGTCTGACGGAGCAGAGAGACCCGACAACAGTCTCTCATCATGAGTGTGATTCTGTGTTCAGATGTGTTCGGCAGCACCGGGGAGCCCAGCGAGGCCTTCAGCGGAGCGGGTGAGTCTCAGTGACGTCAGCTGATCAAAGCTGATCGAATGACGCCGAGTCAGGGAGCTCACACAGGACACGACCGCCGAACCACCAAAAATGTCTGCGTCAGCTTTTCTCCAGACGGTGCGTCAGTCGGGGTGTGGAGGGTTGCGTCAGTTTTGCGAGCGGGGTCAGCGATGTCGGATCAGAGGGAAGCGATTGATTGGCTGAGTCACACCCCTGCGTCTCTCTCAGCCAATTAAAACGATGACCTCTCGACGTTTTAATCCTGCGGCTTCCTGCTGCCCACGCACAGCTGGAGAACGAAAAAAAAAATCAAGTTCCTTTTGATCTGTCTCTCAGTCGGAGAGGAGCAGGAGGAGCTGAGTTTATTAAAGTTCAGAGGAAAAGTGATGTAAAGCCTGTCGGAGGCCCGTCAGACAGTTCTAAGTCCACTGTTTCTGTTTGAATAAATATTTCACTGTTTGAACTGGAGATCAACTTGTGTTGGTGATTTCAGGAATTAGTAATGAAAACACATGCGTCATATGTTCTAGGTGTGTCAGTGTCAAATAATCGTAGATCTAAATAGAAGCTAAAAAGTCTCTTGGAAGAACCGAATTGGGCTAATCGAGGATTAGACCAGCTCTCGTAGAGGTCTACATCAAACTGGCAATACGTCATCTGGATGAGGGTTATTCGGTCTCCTTGGCGGTTGGTACCGATGGATTCATTAAGTCCGGGCCACATAGGGAACGTCAGCAGCGCGGCTTGGCTGCGTGTCTTCTAGAGATCCGAGGTCTCACCTATTTTTACCGCGAGCAGCGCAGCGGTTCACAGTAGCAACAGACGGTGAAGGTGATCTATTAACTGTATTTTGACATCATATCAGCAACATTACTACAGTTTAAATGTCTAGACACCTGTAGAATATGTCAGAGACATGACAGTGTTGTAGAACATGCAGTGACTTGCACGGCTCCATGAATGAATATAGTACGGGGGTTTTAATTGTGGATTATTAATATTATTTACAAATTACTTCACATTTTTTAACCTTTTTCTGTCTAAAATAAATATAAATTACATTTATAATAAAAGGAAATGGCCATTATGAAAGGTAAACTCTGCCGAAACGCTGACGGTGTGGACGCCACACGCGTGAGAGACACAGCAGTTCAGCCGTCACACACTGCTCATGCAGGCAGTCTGGCCCGGACATCAGGTTTTCTAGTTTCATATGATACCAGTATCTTCACTCTAGCTTTAAAACTGAACCGCTACAACCTAAAAATCACAAGTTGCATTAACGCATTAAAGAAATTAGTGGAGTTAAAACGAATTTGTGTTATTATCGCGTTAACTTTGACAGCCTTAATATTAATATATACAGAGAGACTTAATCCCTCCTGTGTCTGCTGGTCTCATCCCGTCCTCCTCCTTCTTCTTCTTGTCCTTCTTCTCTCCAGATGTTCTCTCAGCTTTAAACGACTCTGTGATCCAACAGCTCTCCAACTCTTCCTTCCTGTCAGCAGGTGAATTTAAGATTTTGAGAATAAAGTCATAAGTTCATGAGAAGAAAACCTGGGGCAAATTACCTCTTTTGTGGAGGAGAAAATTACTTTTTTTCGTAAAGTTATGACTTTATTCTCGTAATTTTACCAATTTTTTTTTCTCGTAAAGTTATGACTTTATTCTCAAAATCTCTGATTTTCTTTCCTCTTTGTGCCCCTAATAGACGTAATAACGTTTAAGTCATCCTTTTTAAACTGCGATGACTAACCAGACAGTTAAACCTCAGACAGTTGGATGATCGGTGCGTCTTGGTTTGACCCGGTTCTGAGCTGTTCTTGTTTTCTGGCCAGCAGAGATGGACCCGCTAATGATCAGCGGGCTGGATAACCAGAGTGACACCGCGTGGTTGGACGGCGACCTCGTCACCCCACCGCCAGGCCTGCCCCCCCCGCTGACGCCTGCAGGTATACGCTCTCTAATTGGCCCGCAGGTCACAGGTGTAACACGGAGGGCTAAAGCTGGATGATTTAAAGATAGAAAGGTCTTCTACATGTCACCTCTCTCCTGTATACGTGGTCCGGGCTGTAACAGATGCAGGTGTCATGTCTGGTGAAGATTACAGTTTATTAAGCCCTCTGGGGAAAGAGATATACGACTCTACCACTTCAGAATGTATTAATCTGCATCAAAATTATGATCGCTGATTTGTATTCAGGCATTCATGTAGGATGAATCCTACTGACTTTGGTTCCTCTAGAGCCAACATGACATTCACTTTCAGTGAATTATTTCTCAAACTATTAAACTAGGGCTGACTAAGTTAACGCAAATTTGCATTAACTAAATTATGACTTTATTATCGTAATATTACAACTTTTTTTCACGTAAAGTGATGACTTTATTTTTGTAATATTACAACTTTATTCTCGTAATATTAAAAAAAAATTTCTCGTAAAGTGATGACTTTATTTTTGTAATATTACAACTTTGTTCTTGTAATATTACAACTTTTTTTCACGTAAAGTTATGACTTGTTTACGTTTTTTTTCTCTTAAAGTTATGACTTTATTATCGTAATATTACAACTTTTTTTCACGTAAAGTTATGACTTGTTTACGTTTTTTTCTCGTAAAGTTCTGACTTTATTCTCGTAATATAACAACTTCTTTTTTTCTTGAAATAGTATGACTTTCTGAGCATACTAATGTTAGTATTCATCTCAAATCACAGCTGCTCCTGAGTGAGAGTGAAGTGAATGTATGCAGAGTAGTACTGAAATCCATCCGTGTATGTTAAATGTGATTTTTGTCATTTCAGAGGAGTTTGAGGAAGGTGAAGGTGAAGGTGGAGCCGAGGAGGTTGAAGAGGAGGAAACGAGTTTCATCTCTAAAGGTAAAACAGTTTTCTCGTTTCCGTTCGTAAGTACTTGCTGCGATCCTCCTGCAAGTACTTTTCTGGCAAACGTGTGTCTTTCCAAGCTGCTCATAATTACATTTGGCTCGAGCCGACCGTCCCGCAGCTTCCAAAACACCAGAAATAATAATTTCCCCGCTGCTCGCACTCCTGCTGCTCGGTGACTCACTTGGCTCAGACGTTTCCTGTCGCCGCTTTTTACAGATTTGAACGAGGCCGTGGCAGCAGAGGAAGCACTTGAGCGGGAAGAGATAAATACGGATCAGACGACCCACAATCCTCCAGCAGTCAGCCGCGGTGAGCAAATAATACAGTCTGTCTTCGTCTCGATCGGTAACAGTCCTCGTTTTTTATATAAAAGAGCAGTTGGCAATGTTTTTTTTTATTTATTTCAATGACGTGATTCCTGTAACTGAGCAGTGACTCACCCGATGTCTAATTCATAAAAACAAGTTATCAGGAAGTGATGCATTTTATCTGCTTTGTTCGGAACTAACAGAAAAACAGAAGGAAGTAAGATTGACTGAATTTCAGTCACTCTGGTATTGCAGGACTTTCAGGAAAATACACTTAAAATAAGTATTTCAGGGCTGCAACTAATGATTATTTTCATTGTGCATTAATCTGATTATTGTCTTGATTAATCAATAATAGATGTTTGGTCAATAAAATGTCAGTCAGTGTTTCCCAAAGCCCAAGATGACGTCCTCAAATGTCTCAAAGATATTTAGTTTACTGTCATAACCAGAATAAAATATTCACATTTAAGAAGCTGGTAAAACAATAACTCAAACCGATTAATCGATGATCAAAATAGTTGGCGATCGATTAATCGTTAAGGCTCTTAACTGTTTTAAAAACTCAATTTAAGGAGAGACTGTGTAATGTTTGAAAGAAGGAATAACACAATTGTAAGGAAGCCCATAGGGGACTTTATTCTCGTAATATTCCAACTTTTTCCTCGTAAAGTTATGACTTTATTCGCGTAATATTACGACTTTTAAATAGTATGACATTTTGAGCATGCTAATATTAGCATTTTAAATAGTATGACATTTTGAGCATGCTAATATTAGCATTCATCTCAAATCACAGCTGTCCCTAAGTAAAGGGTGAAGTGAAAGTATGCAGAATAGTATTGAAATCCACCCGTGTGTGTTAAATGTGATTTTTGTTTGTCATTTCAGAGGAGTTTGAGGAGGGTGAAGGTGGAGCAGCTGAAGGTGGAGCAGCTGAAGGTGGGTACCCATAGAACTCATTCACTGATCTGGAGGTCAGAGGTCAAGGGACCCTTTTGAAAATAGACATGATATTAATTTTATCTGATGTCTCTGCAAGTTCAGTCATCGTCACAACTCCATCACTGACATCAGCAAAACCACAAATCAGTCCGTCTGAGAAAATAAAGTCATCTGAAGAAGAGGAAGACGAGGAAGATGAGGAAGAGGATGATGATGATGATGATGGTGATGATGATGGTGGTGATGAAGGGGAGCAGGAAGCCTCAGATGAACATGGTGAGTTTAACTAAAGAAACGTCCTGGGTGGTGAATATGACATGACATAATAATGAATTAAAGCACATGAGTGCAGGTTATTCCTCCCCTGCCTGACCCTTTGTACTGGCCTCTATTTGTTTGTGTTGTACTATTATCTGAGACATTACAGATTTTACATTGTGTCTAAACACTATTAAGCTTAAAGCTTAAAACAATAGTGTTAAAAACGGTTGAGAATCAAACTCATTATTACTGTTGTTGGTCGTCCTCAGTCAAAGACATGCTCACGACTGTGTTAACAACCACAACCGTCAAAACAACAACAACATCACGGACCGTAACCACAAAGGAGTCCAACGAGGTGAGAGGAAGCTCGACGCCGTTTGCAGAGAAAACATCAAACAGGTCTCAAACAGGTCAGTGGAGATTTGATCTTTTCGACATACTATACTATGACGGGTTTTTTTCAACATACTATACATTGTCGAAAAAAACGTCATAGTAAAGTATGTAAAAAAATGTCCCCGTCATAGTATACTGTGTCGAAAAACAAAGCATCATAGTATAGTAGTAGCATAGTATAGTTTGTTGAAGAAAAAAATGTCTTAGTATGGTATGTCAAAAAAAAAATGTCAGTATAGTATGTTGAAAAAATCCATACATACACGACGTTTTTTCCAACATACTACGCTATGACGTTTTTGTTTTTTTTACATATTATACTAGGACATTTGTTTTTTAATTACTTTCCCATGAAATATTTCAACATGTGAAAAAGTCTTTAATAAGTTATAGTATGTCCAAAAAAAGAGAAAGATGAAAAAAAGAGAGAAAAAAGAGGAGATTTCGATTCGATCCAACTTTATTGTTATTGTACAGAATTACAGAGACAACGAAATGCAGTCTAGCATCTAACCAGAACTACAAAAAACGGTCATGTGCCACGTAATGTAAAGACGACATACAGAATAAAATATACATATATCATAAATAGAATGCGGGATAAACAAAAGGGGTATCAATAAACTCGATATATACAGTATGAGCATTATGAACCGTAGGAACACACTATAGTATGAATATAGTAAGCAGTGCAGGTATAAGTATAAAATATATAATGCAGAATGTAATTTTAGATAATATAAAGTAGACCATTAAATACAGAATAAAGGTGACAGCTGAGGGGAAGAAGTTGTTCCTGAGCCTGCTGGTCGTGGAACGTAGAGTCCTGTAGCGCCTCGCAGTTTTCACCATGCTCAGCGGTGCTTTCCGGTCCGCGCAGTTGTCAAACCATATAGTGATGCAAGAAATGGAACACTAAGCATGTAAAAAACATTTAATAAAAAGTCATAATAAAAGTCCTAGCATAGTATGTTGGAAAAAAAGTCATAGTATAGTATATCCAAAAAAAGGTCATGGTATAGTATGTTGAAAAAAAAGACAGTATACTATGTCGAAAAAAGTCATAGCATGTCATAGCATAGCATGTTGGAAAAAAAAAGTCATAGCATGTCATAGCATAGCATGTTGGAAAAAGTCCTAGTATGTTGAAAAAACCCCATCAAAGTATAGTATGTGGAAAAAAACCGTCATAGTATAGTCGGTCGAAAAAAAAGTGATAGTATACTATGTCAAAAAGTCGTATAGTATGCCGAAAAAAAAGTCGGAGTATAGTATGTCGAAATAAAAGTCAGTATCGTATGTTGAGAAAAAAGTTGTAGTATAGTATGTTGAAAAAAGTCGTAGAAAAGTCGTAGTATAGCATGCTGAAAAAACGTTTTTTAGCCGCCTGTTTCAGCTTACATTAGTTTGTGCTCAACAGTGAGTGAATATATTGAAACTGGCAGTAAATTGAGATAACGTCACTGTTCTGTTAAAACTTCAACGTGTAATAATTGAATATAAGGGGAAGGATTACGGTTTAAAGAAATGAAGGATTAAGGAGGATTGCTCCCCTCGCTCTGTAATCTGTGTGTGATGACAGCCACTACCACGGGCCCAGAAACGATTACCAGGGTGACAAAAACATCTTCGACAAGAAGCTCGCCACCGGAGAGCGACCCAGGGAGACCCGCTGCCGTCTCAACTCCTGATTCATGGGAGGAAGACTCGAGACCGCACACACCTGCTGCTGTTCCTCTCAGTCCCCCGAGCCAAGGTGAGGCAGCTCCAGGCACACAGCAGCACTTCACTGGGAAAACATTTAGGAAATGAATTAGCATATCATTAACACATTGGGTGAGTGGAATTAATTCAATGTTTGCACCATCACTTTAATCTGCGAGTCCGTCCATTCGTATAACATTAATGCTCCCTCGCTCTAGCTGCAGCTACCCGTGCAGATAGTTTGGCTTTTATTTGTTCAGGTATTGAGATATTTGTCTCTGAGATTTCTGCATCCACGACGATACAATGGAGGTGAATGGAATTTAATTTGTGGCTCAGATCATGTGGTAATAAGTAGGGGTGGGGAAAAAAATCAATTCACCTTTGTATCGCAATTATTTATTTTTTTTAAGATTTTGAAATAGATTTTTTAAAGCAAGAATCTCTATTTTTGCTTCATCTGAGTCTCTGTGGAGGTAGAAGGAAGTTACCGCTTTTATTGTGGTAGTCTGAGTAACGTGACGTCATATCCGTTCCGTATCCGTCAACCAAAATAAACCGCAGCGAGCCAAGACGAGAAACGTTGTACGGTCAGCGTGGATCCGACCTGCACTCTCACATGTTAAATCCAGCGTGGTAAACACTACACATCCAGCAAAGGATGGAAACACTTTGGGTTTCACACATTGACAGGAAAAGCAGAGCTAGACAGAGCAGAGCTAAAGCTGCATGCTAACTTCTAAAAAAGGCCAAAATATGTCAGAAAATAAGTCTGAACAAAAACTGAAAAAAGTCCGAAAAAAAATCTGAAATATGTTCAAACAAAAGACCGAAATACGTCTGAAAAAAGACCGATATATGTCTAAATAAAAGTCAGAAAAATGTCCCAAAAAAGGCAGAAAAATGTTAAAATATCAGAAAAAAAAGTATGAAAAGGTTAACAGGAAACGTTATCGTATCGCGGTAACGTGGCGGTGGAGCCGGCCGTCGCTCTCATCTCCGTGGTCAAATGGGCCGATGCTACGACTGTAGAGCACCCAGATACTGACATTTCTGTTCTCTGCATTGAAACGGCCCCGATGGAGCTGAACATGATGGATAAAGAGAACGGAGCTGACGGGAGAGCTAGAGACCACCTTGGAGAAGTTAGAGGAAGTAGACACTACGTCTGGTTTTCAAAATAAGGTGTTAACAAAGGGAACTGTATATACAAAATACATCTATGGAAATCAGATTGATGGATTATATTCACCAGAAG
>CAKAOH010039588.1:0-22155 GCA_916701665.1 Sebastiscus tertius
CATTTGGGGCATATATGTTCATGAGAGAAACTTGTATTCCATCAATAGAGCCATTTATGAGAATAAATCTACCCTCAGAGTCTTTGTGAATTTTAGTTGATGTGAAATGAATCTGTCTATGTATCAGAATAGAGACTCCTCTTCTTCTGCCTGAGTGGTGTGATGAGTAAAATACCTTGTCTGACCAAGATTTTTTTAGCTTTTCATGCTCCAAGTCCGATAGATGGGTCTCCTGCAAAAACGCTATCTGGCAATTGGCTCTCCTCAGCTGATTAAGGATTTTCTTCCTCTTTATGGGACTATGGAGACCTCTGACATTATAGCTTATAACCTTAACTGATCTCATGACTTGGGGTTAGGAGAATTAGGTAGGAAACAAATTTTGCGCTGGCATGAAGTGATGGATCAAGAAGGCTGGTACAGTACAGAAGGCTATAAGTGGCACGTAGTATAGAGTATCTATGTGTATGATTGTGTGAATGTGGGTGAGCGGGTATAAGAAGATAAGTGTTTGTAATAGGTAGGGGTGGAGAGGATGAGGGAAGGGGGGTATTTAAACCAAAAAAGAACAGAATATACAAAAGTAAAATACATAAATAGATAGAAGTGTAGACAGGGTTGAAACATTAACATGAGACATTTGTATTGGAATAGAGGAAAAAATCAATTTCCTTGTTGCTTTGAGTCTCACAGTGAGATCCCTAGGGAACATTGGGATCAACTCAAACTGAACTGAACATAAAGTTAGATAAACCGTGAACGCGGTCAACACAATGTCCAACACACCTTTGGGACAAGGTCCCAGGCTGCAGGTCAGGACAGCAGCTTTGCGAACAATCCTAAAGAGTGCTCGCCTTTGCTTGGGTGTAAAACCAAAAAGAACTAAAAAACTAAAGCTATTATTCTCGGTTGAGGCTCCTGCAGAACCTCGGGATAAAATTAGAAAAGATAACGACATTTCAATGTGAGTGTCACAATTGTCAAAGTAATTCTATGTATAAAGCTTATTGTGAAATTTAGGAATTATCAAAACCAAAGGAAATGAGATAACATGAGTGGAAGTTTCCTGAGAGATTATGCCATGTAGTCGGGGAATATGGCGATCGGGCTGCCGTTGTAGCGGAGCTGACCACCGCGGTTCCGGGCATTCCTCGGGATGTTTTCGGCATCTCCCTCGTTCTGTAGTTTTGCGATGATGACGCGTGGCTTGTCTCCCGGTCTCCTCTGTGTTAGCCCACGATGTGCGCGCTCCACCCGCACCTCTTTATCCATCTGTAGCACCTCTTTAAGAAGTTTAGAAACTTCCGTAGGTGAGCTTGATCCAGGTTGTTCAGCTACTCCGATGATCCGAATGTTACCTCTTCTCATCCTCCCCTCCATATCTTCACATTTTACTTTTAATTCTTCCACTTGCTTATTGAGGTCTCTGACATATGTTTGCACTGAAACTCCCTCGTCCGACCACGTTGATAGTCCTGCCTCCATCGCTGTTACGTTAGCTTTAACATGCTCGAGATCTGAGCGGAGCGCCGCGGTGTTGTTGGCTATTTCAGTTTTCAATGCTCTCATTTCCGTCTGTAGCGAGTCGAAAAACTCCGTCAGAGAACTCTTCAATTGTTCACTTATCACAGCGGTTATGTCCTTTCTTATGGAGGAGAGGATATCCGCTTTCACCGAGGCGATGTCCATGGTCAGTTCAGCCGCGGGTGCGGGTGAAGCCTGGTCGGTGTTAGTTGAACTCTTCGCCGAGGATGTGTTGGGCCTTGTGGTGGACAAGCCCTCGTACTTATATTTGCGCAGATTAGATGCCATCCACGTCGATTTTACCGACCTTTAACTACACCTTGGTTAGTTGAGGGTAGATTCTAAGCTTTTTGCGTGCTTTTTTTAAAATGAAAATGTCGTTTAAATACGAAATTAATCAGGATTCTGCAGGAGCTCTGAAAAGTACGTCTTACTCCATTTGCGGCTGGCCACGCCCCCATACGCAACAAACTGCTCTTAACTGTGTGTTCTGACACCTTTCTATCAGAACCAGCATTAACTTTTTCAGCAATTTGAGCTCCAGTAGCTCTTCTATTGGATCGGACAACACGGGCCAGCCTTCACTCCTCACGTGCATCAATGAGCCCCGGGTCTGACCCTGTCGCCGGTTCACCGGTTTTCCTTCCTTGGACCTCTTTGGTAGGTCCTGACCACTGCAGACCGGGAACATCCCACAAGAGCTGCAGTTCTGGAGATGCTCTGACCCAGTCATTTAGCCAGCACTATTTGGCCTTTGTCAAAGTCGCTCACATCCTTACGCTGGCCCATTTTTTCTGCTTCCAACAATTCAACTTCAAGGACAAAATGTTCACTTGCTGTCTAATATCACCCCCCCACTGCCAGGTGACAATGTAATGAGATAATCCACTTCACTTCACCTGTCAGTGGTCTTAATGTTATGGCTGATCAGTGTATATATAGTAGGGCTGTCAATCGATTAAAATACTACAATCAATCATAATCAATCGCATAATCAATCGCATGATTGTCCATAGTTAATCACGATTAATCGCAAATTAATTTCACATTTTTTTTATCTTTTCAAAACGTACCTTAAAGGGAGATATATCAAGTATATAATACTCTTATCAAAATGGGAGTGGGGAAATATGCTGCTTTATGTAAATGTATGTATATATTTATTATTGGAAATCAATTAACAACATAAAACAATGACAGATATTGTCCAGAAACCCTCACAGGTACTGCATTTAGCATAAAAATTATGCTCAAATCACAACATGGCAAACTGCAGCCCAACAGGCAACAACAGCTGTCAGTGTGCTTCTTGACTATGATTTGCCCCAAAACTGCATGTGATTATCATAAAGTGGGCATGTCTGTAAAGGGGAGTCTTGTGGGTACCCGCCAAAATGTAGTGAAAGTTTGGAGTGTTATTTAGCCTCCTTCGCTACAAGCTAGTATGACATGGTTGGTACCATGATATGAATTCCTTAGGTTTTCCAGTTTCATATGATGCCAGTATCTTCACTCTAGCTTTAAAACTGAGCCCGCTACAACCTAAAAATCACAAGTTGCGTTAATGCGTTAAAGAAATTAGTGCCATTAAAACGAATTTGCGTTAACTCTTGTTTTTATTGCGTTGACTTTGACAGCCCTTCTACAGTATATAGAATCTGCCAATAATTCCCTGTAAAAATGACAGCCACAAAGCAGTGAAGATGGAGCATGGCAAATAAATTGCTGATGCTCCTATCAGTGTTTTCCATCTCACTGTGGGGGCAGATTTATTTTTATATTTCTTTGGTCCATCTAATCCTTTCGCTTGTGTAATCTAAACAAGATGTCTGTAGATACGGACTCACTCCTCCTCGTGTGGAAGGAAAGGCCTTGAGCCGCGGGCCATCCCCGAACTGTTGAGGGAAAGATTTTCCTTTTAAGTCTAAACAGGTGGGAAAAACAACACCGAGCCCAAGGTTGGATAGATTAACAGGATTTATGAGCAGCACTATTTAAGTAACGGAGAGGACAGCCACAGGTTGACAGCTGTTACAGATGTTCAGAGAGTAACAGAAGAAACAAGACTCACAGCTGAGGTTCACAGCATCGATGAAGCTCTACAGGTACGTTTTCTCTTTTAACATTTATGTCGATTACATGCACACTGATGATACTGTTGTAATATAATGAGAGTTATGCTACGATAGATAGATAGATAGATACTGTAGATAGATAGATAGATAGATAGATAGATAGATACTGTAGATAGATAGATACTGTAGATAGATAGATAGATAGATAGATAGATAGATAGATAGATAGATAGATAGATACTGTAGATAGATAGATAGATGTTAATACCACTTGAAACAGAGGGATTTTATTCAAATTGCATTTAGACTGAACTTGACAGCATTTATACTTTTCAAATAACTGATCCTAAAAGCTTTCAGAAAATGAACTAATGAAATAAAAGTACCAGTCTTAAGCTGATATTCATTTCATGCTTCGCGGCTGTACTGTAAACTCAAAACTCAAAAAAGGTCACGAGAGAGAGTGTGTGGTTTTACTGTCAAACAAAAATCATCCTGCTCCCGTGGGTAGAGCGGGTTGTCTTTTAACCACAAGGTTGGCGGTTCGATCCCCAGTTTCTACAGTCTGCATGTGGAAGTGTCCTTGAGCAAGACACTAAACCCCAAGTTGTTCCCACGGCGCTTACAGCAGCCCGCTGCTCCTGAAAAATACTTAGGATGGGTTAAATGCAGAGGTAATATTTCAATATGTACCTGTATGTACTGTATATGACGAATGAAGCTTTCTTCTTTTTCTTCTTCTTAAAAATAATGAATTTATTTCTGTGCGTCACAATCATATTACGTGGGTTGGAGTAATGGACACAATATGCTTCATCGGTGCAAATCGTCCCCATCTGTAGGTATGCACTTTTTAATGACACGGCACAATTTTATAATTTGAGAATCACTTTAGGTGAACCAACCCTTTAACTCCCTAGCTGCTCCGGGTGGTGTTTAGACATTAGAGAGAGGATTTCATTTTGTCCATGTAACTGTAGACGTATATCAAGTAGATGCAAATCTGAGGAGACACACATAAGCACAATATCCTGAATGATCCTGGAGAAAGCGATGATCACACAGTGCCTCTCTTTAATCCTCATAAACTTGATCTTGTGACGTGGTTCATCTGACGTGAGACCTGATCCCCTCTTGTGGCAGGCATCTGCGCTGCACCCGGCAGAGGATGCAGCTGGTTGTCATGGCAGCAGTGCTGGCACTGGCGGGGGCGGGGCAGGACTGCAGGCTCCTCTGTCATCTGACCAACATCCGCATCCCCGTGGAGGGCTGTAACCAAACCCAATTCATCGACACCACCATATGTGAAGGACAGTGTCACTACGAGGTAACGTTAGATGATTCATACAGCAGCACCTGTTCATATATACTGAGACGTGTGGCAGTCTGTGCATTTATTCTGATTATATGAATGAATCTGTTGAGCTCAACTCTGCTCACTTCATTGTATAAAGCTGTCACAATATGAATATTATTATAATGTTCGTAAACATTATCGATTGTTTTATATGTTAGATGTGCTTTAGTTGATTTCACCTCAGTTCAGCTTAATACAAACAACTTTATCACAGATTACACACGACAAATAAAACAAGAAAAGACAATTATGTTCAATCCCAGAATAAAAAAGAGGCCGGTCAACATGTTACAAAGTTAGAGGTTAAATCAGTAATTGTATGACCACTACATTATAGATATATTGAAATACTCTATGTGACTAATGATTTAAGGTGGCATGGTGAAACCTTTAGAGCGTCAGAATGACCTATTATATTTAGATGTGTGTCAACCAATTACAGATTACAGAAGGTTCCAGTCCTGTGTTCTAATTTTTAGTGGTTAGACAGTCATTGCAATGTTTATGTGTGCTGGCAAAAGTCAGCAGTTTACAGTTATCTGTTTTTTATTTAAAATGCCCTCTATTAAAGGGACTGTTTGTAACTTTTTCAGGTATAAATCTACCGGGTTGGGATCCCATGCGCACTCGCGTATGACCGGAGTCTCCGCTTCGTTGCCTGCTTGCCTTCACTCACGCAGCGTGTGCGTTCTCGCTGTCTCGCTCCACCTCTACGCATGAACGCGCACTCACTCCACACTGCAGAAGAGTTAGATTAGCTCTGAGAATATCTAGTGAATGTACAGTGGACGTTTGTGCAGAAATAAATGCTGCAGCTCCTCCAGACCAACAGAGGTTTTCCATGTCTTGTGAAGTGACAGGGCTCTGCAGCGAGAAACGTTGTGGTCTCTGACCGGGTGCCGGTTTCTCCCCTGTTCCCTGCGGGCATAGTCGGGAAGCTGAAGCAGGAAAAGCCATCACTAGGATCAGCAGTGATTCATGGAGAGACCTCCATCTGGTCAACTAACATTACTGCCAAGCAGCTGAAATATAGAGTGATATTGTGCTTTTAGCTGACGTGTGTCACCTCACTGTTTTGAGCGATGCTCGTTCATGTCTATTTAGAGCGAGCAAGCGCGAGCCCATGCTTACTTTCGTTGACTTAACGGACACAGGTGTCGCTGTTAACAAGCATTTCTGAAAGTTACAAATAGTCCTTTTAAAGTTCCTTTTAGTTATGGTTTGCCACAAATCACTTATTCATGTGAAGGAGTGAATCAGTTGCATTTACGTCCATGTGTTTATTAATCATTTACTGTCCTCTGACAGGACCCGGTCTACAGCCGCCCCCATCACCTGGCTAATCAGAAGATCTGTAACGGGGAGTGGTCCTACGAGGTGAAACGCATTGAAGGATGTCCGGTGTTCACCTACCCTGTGGCCAGAACCTGCGACTGTGTCCAATGTAACGCAGACGGAAACACAAACTGTGAGCGCTTTCCTGGAGATATAGCCACCTGTTAAAGAAACCTATCGTCTATCCTACATTTACTTATTATTGTGTCACTTGACTTGGTACTAAAATAAACAGGTATCACTTTTTGGGGTTTTGTCTTTTTTTTCACAAGTTAAATTATGTTTTAAATTTCTCCTTTAATATCTCAGCTGTCTTTGATCAGAATCATCAGTCTCGCATTTCAATCTGCTCTGCTCTGTCGTCGTTAACGCCGCCATCAGTTTGTCAACACAGATGAAATGTCACAAGTCAGTGCAGGAGAAATTGTCTGTAGATGAAGCAGCGAGATAGCAGAGTGACTTTAAAGCCGTAAAGGCCGACTGAGAGATTGAATGTCCCACCAACAGTTTTCCTTTTCCGTCCTGACCAAAGTGACTGACCCCTAAAATTCAATAGTCCTGCGATCCAAGTTTTCATGCTGAGAATGGAAGGTCATCCTATAAGAAAAAGAGCAGGCCTCACCTCTTTTTTGACAGGTGGAAATGAAAATATAGAGTTTGCAGTATATCCGAAAGCTCCGCTAAAGTGCCTGCTGATCAGTGGCTCTCTTCAGTGGGAAACACTAAATTTAGGAACAGCTCGGTCTGCAAAATCTTGCATATTTGTTTTCTGCACATAAGCCGTTATTGTAAAAGACCATTGTGTGTGATGGTGCTTATTTCTGGACTGTTGTTAAAAGATGAGTTTGACATTTTGGGAAATATGCTTATTCGTTTTGTAACAAAATGTTAGATGAGAGGATCTATACAGTACCACTCTTGTGTCCATTAAATATAAAGCTACAGCCAGGAGATTGTTAGCTTAGCTTAACTTGAAGGCTGGAAACAGGGAAACATCTGTAGTTCAGCACATAACCCCTAACTTAACCTAACCTAACTAACATAACTTGTTTATCAAGGAGGTTTAGAGGTGCTGCTAGGTGGATTTTTATTTCCTTTGGACAGAGTCAGGCTAGATGATTCCCCCTGTTTCAAGTCTTTATGCCAAGCTAAGCTAATGGTCTCCGAGCTGTAGGTTCATATTTAACCAACCCGGTCTCACAGGAAGCTGTATAAATACCACAACATTACACGGATATACTGTGTGTCATGAGTACGCATGTATGCCACACATACATCCACATAGGTTTAAACGAGAAATCCACTCAGTGAGGGTAAGGGGAAACGCCATTGTTGGGCTTAAAATAAGTAAGTAAACTAAATAAAACACGTACAGAAACAACTACGGAAAACACGTCACAAACGTCAATAAATAATGTGACAATTGTCTCTAACGTAACTTACAAAACAAAATCCTGTCAACAACGGTCTCTAACACCGGTCTCCTGGTTAAAAGTCCGGCGTTTGTTGGGCCCATTATATGGGCCCATATTTTTAGGTCGCAGGTCTAAGGAATCCATTGGTACCAGCCATGTCATACTAGCTTGTCACGAAGGAGGTTAAATAACACTCCAAACTTACACTAAATTTTGGCATGGAAAAACTGACATGACCTCTGACCTCAAGATTTGTGAATGAAAATGGGTTCTCTGGGCACCCACGAGTCTCCCCTTTACAGACATGCCCACTTTATGCTAATCACATGCAGTTTGGGGCAAGTCATAGTCAAGTCAGCACACTGACACACTGACAGCTGTTGTTGCCTGTTGGGCTGCAGTTTGCCATGTTATGATTTGAGCATATTTTTACGCTAAATGCAGTACCTGTGAGGGTTTCTGGACAATATTTGTCATTGTTTTGTGTTGTTAATTAATTAACAAGTAAATATAAGTATTAAATACTTGACAAATCTCCCTTTAAGGTACATTTTGAACAGATAAAAAATGTGTGATTAATTTGCAATTAATCACAATTAATTATGGACAATCATGCGATTAGTCAGGATTAAATATTTTAATCAATTGACAGTCCCAATTTTTTCACTTTGGGCAAAAGTCCAACCACAGCAGTAAAATCAGTTCATGTTTTATTCTGCAGAACAGCATTGTTTTTGTTTTTATTTTAAACTTTGCCTTAAAATTCAAGAAATTAGAATCCAAAAAGGCAGAACTGATGAACATCTTTGCAGAGAAATGAGAATAATAATATAATAATATAAATAATAATAAAATACCGCAGACTTTGTTTCTATGATACAGTTTGTAAAAGGCTTGTTTTTAGCCAAAAGCAGGTGCAGCTACTGAGTCTGCAGATTATCAGAGTAACGTCTTATTAATCAAGAGACACGAGGCCCTGCTAATGACCAAGAACTCACTCATTAACATGAGGAGCTGTTAATTACTTATAGTGTCGTGACTTGGCAACTTGCCAGTTTTATCCTTACGTGATCTCCTTTGGTTTGGACAGCATCTAATTCAAGCTAACAGTATAATGTGTTGTCATCATTAGTGGGGTGAATGGATTTCATTGAGTAAATAATCATGTTATGATTTATTTTAGTATTTAATGTTTGCTGTAAGGCATAAAAATGATGACCCACGTAGTTGTTTCTCAGTAACGTCTCTTTTAAGTGTGAAAACGGAGGGGAAAAAGAGAGGGCAGCTCCACATGATGGATCATTTATTCATATTGCTTTTAAAAAGCAAAAATATGTTGATGAAATTGATATGATAGTGACAGCAGAGAGGAAACAGCATGGGCTCGTTGTGAAAGTTTAGTGAGGTTTTTCTCATAAATGGTACTGCAGCAATTTAGTAATGCGCTTCCATGAAGTTGGGGGACTCACAAGAGGCCGATTGAAACCAAGAACAGTCAGAGTCAAAGCTGCAGGGACCGAGAAATTCTGACTTTTAGTCCTTAATATGGGTCAAACTCCAAAAGCAGTAGATTCTACATTTCCAATAATTCATCTTTCATTAGACATCATCAGGGTTATTTTTCCAAACTTTGGAAAGCTCCCTCTAGAGACAAAGTAGACATTCTCCAATGTTTTCACAGGCTGAGTGGTACTCCTTATGACAATTAAACTGAACTTAAAGGTGCAATACAACAACTTAATAGAGCTTATTGTGACTTGTTTTAGTGTAGTGTAGTGGTTCCCAGCCTGGAGGGCAGGGCCTGTATTTGAATTAAATTTTGAACTTAAAGGAGCAGTGTGTAGGATTTTGGGGGATCTTTTAGCAGAAATGGAATATAATATTCATAACTATGTTTTCATTAGTGTATAATCACCTGAAACTAAGTCTGTCTTCGTTAGCTTAGAATGAGCCTTACATATCTACATAGGGAGCGGGTCCTCTTCACGGAGTCCACCATGTTTCTACAGTATCCCAGAATGGACAAACCAAACACTGGCTCTAGAGAGAGTGTTTTGCATTTTGAAGGCCACCGTAGTTCTCCAACACGTTTGTGAAACTGCAGTAACATGAGCCGCAGAGTGCAAAACCGTGGTACCGCCAGCCGCCATCTGACTTCCGTTGCTCCTAAAGTAGGGATGTCAGGATGGTGTCTGAGCGAGGTGAATGACGTTACCGCAGTCTTGAAAAGGGAGGAGTGTATAGCAACTTAACAGTCATTGTTTGGATTTTTGCTGTAAAGTCTAATCTGGAGTGATTTTAACTGGAGAACACTTGCGTTTAAAGATTATCAATATTTGAGCCAGCCAGTAGTGAGTGAGGGTCAAAGCCAAAGTGCTCTAACAAGTAAGGCAATCAGTGAAATGATTAATGATAGAACAGAATGGAACAGAATGACCAATGGCAGAAAAAAGAGGTTGTTAAAGAAATAAGATGTGAGAAGATTACATCTTCTACTTTAAGACAGCAGCACACTGAAGCAACTTCAGGAAGAAAAATATATGAGAGAGGGAGCTGAAGTATCTCTTAGACAAGTTTTCAGATTGTTGTTTGGAGGAAAATGAGTTGAGACTACAGTAGAGGGCAGGCGAAGCTGACCTAAGCTGCTTGTAGAGATGGACTGTGACCTGAGGGTGCTGCTTTCTCAGCCTGTAATGCATCACAACATTTTTTTATTTCGGTACAAACACCCCGAGGTACACAGCCAGCAGAGGGAGTGCAAGATAGATGTGACATGAAGGAATCTCAGGAAGATGCAGATACAGCAATATAGTTCCTCTTTAGAAACACTGGCAAATAAAAGGCATTAGAGGAGCATAGACCTCCACCAGCGCTGAATAATTACCCAAAGACATCATTTCCACCACTTACAGCTTTGGTGAAATTGAATCAATCGATCCCAAACGCTGGAGCTATGAAGCTGGAAATCGATCTCTGTGATCTCTGTTTCATAGTTACGGCTACAAAAGGACAATAATGACAGGACTCTCCTATTTAAATCAACGTCACGCCAACCTCTGATTAAGTGAAGATGACCAGTCATTTTCAAGGAAATCTGACATTATGCTTAAAAGATAAAAAGCTCACAAACCAACAGACTTGCATGTGAAAACATGAACTTCTCACCAAAACAGTACAATAAATGATTTTATGGCTGGAGGTAATGATTCTTTTTATTATTGATTATTTGTTTGATTGATCATCCCCCCCACCACCACCAAAAAAAAGTGAAAAATGCTTATCATAATTTCTCATAACCTGAAGTGATGTCTTACATACACTTACCTGTACTAAGATTTGATATTACACACATATCTATATGCCACCTCTCATATGTATGATCCTTACTATTTAACCTGTTTATATTTAGGATAGGGCTGTCAATCGATTCAAATATTTAATCGCGATAAATCTCATTATTGTCCATAGTTAATCGCGATTCACCGCAAATTAAGAGCATGTTTTTTTATCTGTTCAAAATGTACCTTAAAGGGTGGATTTGTGTCATGGCCGTGGGTAAATATGTTTGCTTTATGCAAATGTATGTATATATTTATTTTTGGAAATCAGTTAACAATGCAAAACAATGACAAATATTGTCCAGAAACCCTCACAGGTACTGCATTTAGCGCAGTCAGTGTGCTGACTTGACTATGACTTGCCCCAAACTGCATGTGATTATCATAAAGTGAGCATGTCTGGAAAGGGGAGACTCATGGGTACCGCGTATAACTCATTTTCATTCACATATCTTGAGGTCAGAGGTCAAGGGACCCCTTTGAAAATGGCCATGCCAGTTTTTCCGCGCCAAAATGTAGCGTAAGTTTGGAGCGTTATTTAATTTCCTTTGTGACAATCTAGTATGACATGGTTGGTACCAATGGATTTCTTAGGTTTTTTCTAGTTTCATTTAATGCCAGTATCTTTACACTAGCTTTAAAACTGAGCCGCTACAACCTAAAAATCGCAAGTTGTGTTAATGCGTTAAAGAAATTAAAACAAATTTGCGTTAACACGTTATTATCGCGTTAATTTTTACAGCCCTAAAATTAACATTACGTTACTTGCGGCTATTTCATTGGAATGAAATGACATAATGTGAATAATTACCTCGATTTCTGTCATGACAGATTTTCATCGGCAATGGGGAAAAAAAGCCAACTCCGATGATCCCACGCTACTTCATGATGTCATCAAACTGCTCCTTTTGTTATTGTTTTGATTGAGATCCCCCTAGTGGCAGAAATGACATATTGTGCGTTTAATTGACCAATTGTTTCACCACTGCTGAATTTATTAAAACAAGCTGGCAACACATCAGATTCATGACAGTAGTCTATATATATTTAATTCTACTCACATCTGAGTGAAAGATGGGACAGCCCCATTACTTCATCTCCTCTGTCAACATCCAGACGGACCTTCGACCTGCTCACCCTTCGTGTTCATAGATTTTTGTTTCAGCCTTTAAACTCCTCGCAGACTCTTCTGTCACATCTCCAGTTCACTGCAGGCTGGCTATCTGCTGACAGATTTCAGTCCATTCGGGTCACTGGTGTCCTTTAATAGCGGCTTGTTTTTATCCAGCGGCTCCCCGGAGGTTCGTGCTCTCGCCTCGCTAATGACTGCCGCAGCCAATATTTAGATAGACATTTTATCAAGTTTATAGACGAGTCTGTCGCTCTGCTGGAGGGAGGAAATGGACACGGTCATGTAGTGGATGGCTTTGTGTCAGGCTGTGATGAATCCTTCCTTGAGTTGAATTTTATAAAAACTAACGACAATAGAAGGTTTTATATAGCACAGTCCCAAGCACACTATTATCACTACTATCTTTTATTAACGGTTATTAAGGGCTCTGAATAGGCACATGAATATAATTACTTTCCTGTGTGTGTGTCTGTGTTTTTTGTATTGTATTCTGGTTTGCCAGCTTGAATTTAATTGATGTGTGATTTAGGCCAGTGAGAGTACTGGAGGCACACCAGACTGAAATGTTTAAGAACTAGAGCTGCGGCCATCCAATGAAACAACCAGTGATTTATTCATTCCCACAGCAACTGGGCTGCTTTGTGTTAGCAAATGCAATTATGTAGCCTATTAACAAGACTAAGAATCTACAGCCATGCTAGCAGCTCTGAGGCTGAACTGAGGCACAACGGTGCTTTGACATTGGCCACAATGACAAATGAACATGACTGTCATTAGTTTTGCAGGTATTTTTGTCATAAAACTTTGGGCAAATTAAGATTTGGAACGGATGATGGCGCTCTATAGAAGATAGATACGGGATTGCCAAAGTTATTACAATTCATCCTGAGGGGAACATGTATTAAAGGGATAGTCTGGGTTAGTGGGGTTGTATGAGGTACTTATCCATAGTCCATAAGTAGAAATGCTTGTTAACAGCCACACCTGTGGCCGTTAAGTCAGCGAAAGTCAGCATCGGGCTTGCGCTTGTGCTCGCTCTAAATAGAAATGAACGAGCATCGCTCAAAACAGTGAGGCGACACACGTCAGCTAAAACCACAATATCACTCTATATTTCAGCTGCTTGGCAGTAATGTTAGCTGACCAGACTAAGGTCTCTCCATGAATCATTGCTGATCCTAGTGTTGGCTTTTCCTGCTTCAGCCTCTGGGGAACGTTATCGTAAGAGAAACGTTATCGTCTCCGACCGCAGCTGGAGTGAACAGGGAGACACCGGCACCCGGTCGGAGACGACAATGTTTCTCGCTGCGGAGCCCCGTCACTTCACAAGACACGGGAAACCTCTGTTGGTCTGGAGGAGCTGCAGCATTTATTTCTGCACAAACGTCCACTGTACATTCACTAGATATTCTCAGAGCTACTAACTCTTCTGCAGTGTGCACGCATGCTGGTGAGGTGGAGCGAGAACGCGCACATTGTGTGAGGAAAGGCAAGCAGGCAGAGGAGCGGTCTGAACAGCGTAGCCACACGCGAGTGCACATATGCGAGCGCGCATGGGAAACCGACCCGGTAGATTTATACGTGTAAAAAGTAACAAACAGTCCCTTTAAGTGTACGCTATATTTAGAATATTTTCACTGTTGGGGTGCCCTCGTGGCTCACCTGGTAGAGCGGGCGCCCCATGTACCAAGGCTCAGTCCTTACCGCAGTGGCCCGAGATTATAATCCGACCCACGGCCCTTTGCTGCATGTCATCCCCTCTCTCACCCCCTTTCATAACTATCACTGTCACTCTCAAATAAAGGCAAAAAAAAGCCCAAATTATAATCTTTTAAAAAAAGAATATTTTCACTGCTTTATCTTGCAGTCAGACAGCCCTTCCCGACAGGGAACTGAACTGAAAGTGAAAGTTAGCTACGCTCTCTTCAAAGCCAGCACAGTTATAGATAAGTTTAAATTACAGTTCAGTTCCTTGCTGGAATATATTCAAAATGTATGCCATGGTCTGGGTGAATGCTTGATTCTCATTGGCTGCAGGGTGTCCATTAATTCCTGAAAATGGACACCTACTAAGTAGTTCCAGTGAAACTGTCCGTCCACCATTCTAATCGCTGGCTACATTATATAAATGAAAATGAATATCTTATATAAAACACTGAGTGTAACGTTAGTTCTTCAGTGCCCTGTCCCCTGAACACCACAGGTGGGTGACTGTAACACACAAGAAGTAAGTTACACTCTATGGTTACACTGACCCTCCCAACTTACTTTGTGAAGCGATCGTCTCATCCCATTCGCTATTCAACTCGCTACTTCAGGCTGTAGCCAACAGTAACATAAGACATTGGGACAGTGACATGACTAGAGAGCTAGCGAGTCTTGTTGTTAAACATTCTGTCATATTACTGTATTTCTACTGTTTTTCAACCGTACGCAACGTTGTTGACTTTGAATCTTGCTAGCATGACGTTAGCTTTCTCAAAGGGTTCTATGAGTTGAGCGGACTAGAAATATCAACGGTTGCCAAGTCGTAGCTATGGTCCGTCCTATTTACTGGGTTTTTCCAGGTATTAGCAAACCCTAAGGGTTACCAGGGAAACGGAGTGAAGGCATTGTGAAAAACTTTAGATTTTGGTTAAGAAAAGGCATGAATATTTAATTTAACGGTCTTAATATTTTTATTTATTTTTTTATGAAGTGACCGTGGTATAAGCAGGATATTGTCCTTTGAGGTGTCCATAATCAGGAATTAATGTACGGCGTGGAGGCCTGAACCGTCCGACGCAAGTTTTTAGGTGATCTTTTGCTCCCGTGTTGGTACTCCTGTCTGTTTCTCCAACTCATCTACTGTAGATAATACACCAACTATGAATAAAAACCTCATACAACACCTGAACTATCCTTTTAATAACTGTACCAAATTTCATGGCAATCTATCCAATAGTTGTCAAGACATTTCAGAGAAAAAGGGGATCACCAAAGTCATTGGGATACATCTTCTGGGAACGAGTTGTTGAGATATTTCAGTGTGGACCAAAGTCATGGACTAACTGACCAACATTGTCCTCCCTTGAACTACATCGCTGCTAGTGTGGCTAAATGACATGAAGGATTCAATTCTGAAACTTCATCTATCCACTGTGGGCAATCAGGTAATATTTGGAACTGACAAATCGTTCACAACACCGGAAGTAATGAACTGAGTAAAATGTCCTCATCAACGTCACCGTAACTTATGTGCTTAATATTCCTACCAGCGGTCAGTCAGTGTGAGAGAGTCTCGGAGTCATTTAAAGGCTGATAGCTGCTTTAGGAATATGTATTTGGAGCTGGTGCAACACGCATTTCCCACTGAGAATATATTTGAACTTAAATCGGAGTTTGGAACAAAACTTCAGCTGCTTTGATGAATGACTTGTTTGCATCGACTCGCTCTCTGCTCTCATCGACTAGGTTTTTATAAATATTAATAAGATTCATTTATATGTAGCCCTTTAAAATTGAGCTATAAAATGCATAATGAAGACAGTGGCAATGAAAACAGAGCAGCAGACCTACACTTATTAAAACAACATGTTTTTTGTGATGTCACGGTAAGCTGAATGCACACCACATTTCCCCTGCGAGACAATAATTTACATTTCCTTTAAAAAAAAAATATATATCCACCGGTGTTGTTCCTCAAAGTTCAAATTTGTCAGGATCACGCTTGTCAGCGCTTTCTGCAAATGTTCCCTGGAAATAAGCAGGAGGATATGGAGACAAAGCAACCCGGGGGCCGTATGACACTTGACCTACAGCTGAGGCTCAAGGACAGCAGGATGTGTATAAATGAGACATTACTGTCTGAGCAGATCTGCAACTCTTTCTTTAGCCAGCGTGATGAACTGCTGTGTCATGCAGCTAGCCCATTGCCTTTGGTCAGTGTGTCGGGGATTGTAAAAAAAGATGGATCCTCTTGTGCGTCCAGTCTGTGATAAACGGGCAAAAAATGACCTAATGGAAATAAAAATTAATTAAATTTTTAAAGGATTACTCTACAGACACCTTAATTAATGTCTTTATTAAAAGGCCTCTATATAACATCACACCGATGGTGCTTTATTATAACACACATAATGGAATGAAGGGTCTGCTGTCATTTAGGAGGGATTAGCTTCCCCTACACCACTGAATATGTCTGAATATTGGACAGATATACAGTAAAGGGTTAGCCCTGACATTTTAATTACTTGCTTTTTCGTTTTTTTTCCCACTGAAGAGAGAATCTTCTGATTCATTCTGTTAATTTAACTCAGTGATATACAGCAGCTCCTGAAGTAGAAATGGTCATGCATAGTTTTAAACTTTTATCCAGTTTAATACACATCTTGATGATACATTTGTTAGCAGAAATGTTATATAATATTCATAACTATGTTTTCATTAGTGTAAAATCACCTGAAACTAAGTGTTTTCGTTAGCTTAGAATGAGCCCTTCATATCTACATAGGGAGCGGGTCCTCTTCACGGAGTCCACCATGTTGCTCCGCCATGTTTCTACAGTAGCCCAGAATGGACAAACCAAACACTGGCTCTAGAGAGAGTGTTTCGCATTTTGATGGCCACCGTAGTTCTCCAACACGTTTGTGAAACTGCAGTAACATGAGCCAAAGAGTGCAAAACCGTGGTACCGCCAGCCACCGTCTGACTTCCGTTGCTCCTAAAATAGTGTTATTATGGTGAGGATAGCCTCTGAGTGAGGCAAACAGCGTTACCTCGGTTTTGCACTCGGAAGCTCACGTTACCGCAGTCTTGGAAAGGGAGGAGTGAGCGGAGGGGTACCCAGTTAGTTGCAATCTGCAACCACACCACTAGATGTCACCAAATCCTACACGGTGTATCTTTAAGTGCCAAAATAAAAAAAAGGATCCCCTCTTCTTTCCATCCTTTTCGCACAGAAGGCGGTTTTCTCTGCACATCACAGTGCGCTCGCGCTTTGCTAGGCGAAGTGAAAAGCCGTTGTTGTGCCACGCATGCCATTGGAAATAATGGGTTTCAGAGCGCAGGGGTGCCGTTGCTGCGTTGTGTGAAACGCCATCATCTTTCAGAGTTTTCCAGATCAACCGTTGTGACTGTGATGAGCAGTCCCCGAAGAACCAAGAGTGTAGATATAGCAAGGAAAGTGTAATATATATATATACACACATGACAATTAATATTGTGAAAGGGTTGAAAACCTGGGGACAGTTTTGTCTTTCACATCGTTATGAAACTATGCTCAAATGAACATTTAGTATTGCAGTTTACAATTTTTGGAGCACCAACAACCTGCCTCATCTAGTCCTACATTAACTACTGAGTCCATACATATAAAATAATGAGTTACAAAAACTTCCAATTTACGCACTAATGTTTTCTTTCTTGAATGAAAATGGAAGCCATCTATACAGTTTCACAGGTCATTTAAATTCCCCCTCTAATGCGCCCCCTATGGCCAGCTGTGGTACTGCACAAACAAGCAAGGAGGTCAGAAACATAAGTAAGGGATAATGTACAGCGAGACGGTCATTGTTGTGAAAGAATCACCCTGAAAACCGGATTCTTTCACAACAAAGACCCGCTAGCTGTACATTATCCCGCTTATTACAAGGCTACTTAATGAAGAAATCAATGTTTTGACACAAAAACGGTCCACCAGAGTCCGGCATCAGAGCTATGCCCATAGCAATGGTCTGTTATGCAAAGCAACGGTCTGTTATAGAGAAATTACAGACTGCAGAACGCTGTGATTGACCAATCAGAATCGAGTATTCAACACAGCCGTGTAATAGGAAATAATACTGCCTGGGCCTGTCACCAGTGTTGGGAAAGTTATCTAGACTACTTCTGTGTTTGTGCTTTTTAAAACTAAAACCAATCATTTCCAGATGTGGATATCTTGTTCACAGGAAAAGTCATGCATACATGTGTTGTTTTGAAGCCTGAACACTACAAACGCCAAAATGTTTTTCTCCTTCTACTATAAAACATTGACGGGGATTTGATAAATCTTTCAGTTTTATTCAACATGCAAAAAAAAAAAAAAAAACATTCCAAATTCAAAACCTTTTCTTGAACATTTTTGGTTCAATCACTTTTTAATAAAAAAACAAAACTATACAACGTGCCTCTTTCTCTTATTCATAAATGTCACACGATTAAACCAACTGCACTACAGATTATATAGTTATGTGAAACCTTTAATCTCTCTTCAACTCCCTAAAGCTTTTGAGTCCTGATGTCAGTTGCGTATTTCAGATGTATTATGATTTAGTTTTTCTGTTCTGTAAATAATTAAAATAGAAAAAAAATCAACTAAACAACACGAAATTCAGCAACTCAATGAGTGCGTTTGCATGGACATGAATTACCCGTTAATGATCGGGTTATTTGAGAACTCCGTTTATGTGTTTGAGCATGTAAACACCATATTCCAAATATGTTCATAAACAGATTATTCATTTCCATGTAAACACACACTCTGGCACAAAATTTGGGATTTCACTTGAGACAGTTGGACATGAAAACTTCAAGTTAAGTTCTTCCCACCTCTGCAGATGTTACAGTGCAGACATTAATCATGAAGAAAAGAGTATATTAACACAGAATGGCACATAAGAGACATTTTAAAAGGGACTGTTTGTAACTTCTTACACGTATCAATCACCCGGGTCGGTGTCCCATGTGCGCTCACATATGCGTGCTCACATGTGGCTACGCTGTTCAGACTCAGACTCCAACACAAACTACACGGAAGCACCAAAACCGCAAAGTTATATCTAGTGAAGTCCGTCTGTTAAACAGTGTTGGCCGCAGTTGGAGGACGCGGGTGAGACCGTAGCTTTGATCTCCAGGGCCGGAGTCTCTGCTGTACTCTGCTCCTCTGCTCCTCTGCCTTCACCCAGCTCACTCCACCTCACGTGCATGCTCGCACACTACACACTGCAGAAGACTTTGTAGCTCTGAGAATATCTAGTGAATGTACAGTGGACGTTTGTGCAGAAATAAATGCTGCAGCTCCTCCAGACCAACAGAGGTTTCCCGTGTCTTGTGAAGTGATGGGGCTCCGCAGCGAGAAATATTATCGTCTCCGACCGGGTGCTGGTGTCTCCCTCCAGCCGCGGTCGGGAGGCTGAAGCAGGAAAAGCCAACACTAGAATCAGCAGTGATTCATGGAGAGACCTTCGTCTGGTCGGCTAACATTACTGCCAAGCAGCTGAAATATAGAGTGATATTGTGGTTTTAGCTGACGTGTGTCGCCTCACTGTTTTGAGCGATGCTCGTTCTTGCCTATTTAGAGCGAGCACAAGCGCCAGCCCAACGCTGACTTTCGTTGACTTAACGGCCACAGGTGTCGCTGTTAACAAGCATTTCTGATCCTTACAAACAGTCCCTTTAACTGAAGAACCCAGGAACAGGAAAAACAAAAACTTTAAATGAGATCAGAACAACATTTTTAAGAGCAACAAAGAGCACATCCTACATTCAGCAGAATACTTACATTGTTCTGCATAGTTTTCTACCACGGGCAGTAGCTTAGTAAAACCTGATAAATATCGGTGAACATCGTGGACGATTCTTTTAAAAAAGGCATCACAGTTTTTAACGGACCAACCAGAAGCCCACTAAATAGCAAACTTGTTCCGGATGATCTCTCCACCCTCCACCTCCACCTGCTCGTAGAGCCACTTCCTGTCGCAGCGGCACTCGACTCCACACTTGCGTGATCCGCAGTCGGGGCAGGGGTAGAAGCAGCCCATGCAGTCCACATCCAGACAGTCACACATGTCCTTGCTGTTGGACAGCAGTCGGCCTTTGTTGTCGTACACTCTGCTCTTGGCTCCGACGGGCTGTCTGCAAGCACCATATCAAAGACTGACATTACTGATGGAGATTTATTGAAGCATTTTCCCCAGTCAGTGTTTTTCTTTCATTACTGTTTCAGTTTTATTTATATCTGACAGTATAAAATGATCATAGTGGAATATAAATTCACATCTTTTCATGATTCAGCACAGTCTGCATCCAGCCGAGTCTGACAATGACAATTAATATTATGAAACATTCACTGAGGGATGAAAACCTGGGGACAGTTATGTCTTTCACATCGTTATGAAACAATGCTCAAATCTACATTCAGATTTAATTAATGTCATTAACCAGACCAGGGCCTGGAGGAAAACCCTGCCCTCTGAAAACTCCTACAGTAGTTAATCCAGCTGTTGTTTGGTCAGAAAGTGTTGCAACATTCTCGTCTTGTCCTACATTAACTACCGATTCCCTACATGCAGCATAATGAGTTACAATAACTTAGAATTCACACACATATTTTACTTGCTTGAAAGACAATGGAAGCCATCTATACAGTTTTACTCGACAGGCCATTTAAACTTCCTCTCTACGGCGCACCCTATGGCCAGCTGTGGCACTGCACAAACAAGCAAGGAGGTCAGAGGAGTAAAAGTAGAAACAACTAGAATGGCACTCCTAGAGCGCAGAGCTCCGCCAAGCTGCCCGAGTTCGATTGCCCCCCCTCTCCGTCCAGCTTGAGCCATCATCCACGTGTCTTTTTGTTTATGTTGAGATCAGCTGTACGCAGCGCAGCATCGTAAAATACTTCATTCAAACTGGACAGAAACAAAATAAAACTCAACTAAACCGTCGTTGTTACTCTTTCCAACAATCACCAAGTGTGCTTTGTCGAACTCAACTCTAATTTCACCGTGTTTAATGTGAAAAAAACGCCGAATCTACAGTTATCCTACTGTACCTATGCTGAAAATATCTCACCTATGCATATACTGCCTGCGTTTGTTCAGATATTCGTATCAGAAAATACATCACAAATTACATTATGATCCCAGAAATGGAAGACGTGTCGCCATCAGCTGTTTTCTTTTTCTTCTGTGTGTATTTTTCTGTTTATTAAGAAAGTCTAGTGATGGCCCACATTACAAATAACAGTCAGGAGAAGGAGAAGCACATTTTCCTCTTAGACTCAGCCATCACACAAACCTAACTAGTGCCTGAGTGAAACAGCAGCAGGTTTATTTGTGATGGGCTTAATGATGAAAAGAGCTCCGTGTTTCCAAGGACACTTAACTGTATTACAGAGATAAAGAGGTGAAAAAACTGTAAAGAAATACTGCCATCACAGTGAGAATGAAGAAACACCCACACACTGCCTCACCTGTCAGACAGCTGCTTTGCTCCACGGCCTCCTCGTCCACCCTGTGACAATAAACAAGTACATTTTATGCTAACATATCCACACAATAGTTCATGCGTTTACTGTACTGTAGTTAATCATGAGAAGAAAACAGACATCTGAAAAATGCCAATTCTGGTTTAATGCTCCTAAGACAGCACAGAGATGATCCAATTTAACCCTGTGGATGCTGGTGAATGTTTAATTGTAACTCTGACTATCTCCAGTGATGCCTGACAATGATAATATTAATATCTTACTATTCAATTTTATGTGTAAAAGAAGTGCAATAATCAAAGCAATCTGATCATCTATACATATATATTTTACTCTGATATATAAAATGATATACCCAAATTAATTGTTTTTTTAATTCCATGATGAATATTGCAACTCTCTGCATCCTTACATAAACTCCCATTATATCATTGATGAAATTTGACTAATACAAAATGAACTCCGCGTCTAACAAAACATTGTTGACTGTTTTTAAGTCAAAGGGATCAAGGTGAAAGGCATCGAGTAGAAGCTGCTGCTGAAATAACAGGAACATTTGTTTCGTTAAACTGTAACGTCAGGTTGTGCTTGTTACTGTTCTCATTAGGGCTGCAACTAACCATTATTTTCATTGTCAATTAATCTGTTGATTATTTTGATTAATGGATTAGTTGTTTGGTCTATAAAATGTCAGAAAATGGTGAAAAATGTCGATCAGTGTTTCCCAAAGCCCAAGATGACGTCCTCAAATGT
>CAKAOH010039591.1:0-49997 GCA_916701665.1 Sebastiscus tertius
AATAAAAAAAATCCCCAAAAAGTTCAAATTAAGTTTTTTAATTAATTTAACTTAAGTTATTTGTTAATTTTTTTTATTTCAGAGTCAGTCATACTCGCTGCTTTTTTTTGTCTGGTGCAGGGGTCGGCAACCTTCACTATCAAAAGAGCCATTTTAGGCAAAAAACATTAAAGAAAATCTGTCTGGAGCCGCAAAACATTTGATCATTGTGATCAAGGTAACACAGTTTATAGTCTAAGTATATAGTATATAAGTCTAATGCAGTGAGGGCCAACATGCAAATGTACTACGGAGTATTAGGGCCACATTGAGGGAAAAAAAAATCTGAGATTTCCAGAATAAAGTCATAATATTATGAGAAAAAAAAGTCGTAATATTACGAGAATAAAGTCATAACTTAATGAGAAAAAAAGTTGTAATATTACGAGAATAAAGTCATAACTTTACGAGAAAAAAAGAAAATAACACGTAAAATTACTACTTTATAATATTATGACTTTATTCTCATTATATTATGACTTTATTCTTGAAATCTCAGATTTATTTTTTTCCTCAATGTGGCCCTAACACTCGTACCGTCGTACATTAGACCTACAACAATGATAAATAAAAATGAAAATGTAAACAAAAAATAGTTATTCATTTCCATTTTTATAAATCCACAGGGAGCCACTGGAGAGGAGCTGAAGAGCCACATGTTGCTGACCCCTGGTCTGGTGGGAACATTAAATAAGGTGGGGAACTATTAGAGTGTAACACCTGCATTCTTACCCGGACATGTGAGCGAGTTGCACAAGTGCTCAGTTATCGGTTTCGGACACGCCATTGTTGAACATAGTTACTCCTCACATCATAACTGACTCTCCTCTCTCTCTGTGAGCTTTGAGTTATCCCGGGTTAAAATAACTTAAAGAAGAAACAGTTTGAACCAGAATGGCGACGGACTCCTGGGCCCAGGCGGTGGACGAGCAAGAAGCGGCGGCGGAATCGGTAACTAACGAAACGACACGAGCTAACCGGAGCTAACCGGAGCTAACGTGTTGTTAGCTCATGTTGTTAGCGGGATGATGCTATTGGCCTGTTTCTGATTCACTGGAAACGAAACTTAAACTGCTCAGCCTGGTTTCTTACTGTGATAACTGTTCAACAACAACGCTGGCAGTGAATAAACCGGCTGTCGTGACAGTTTGTCTCAGTAACGTTCATTTAAGACTTATCACCGTAACTACCGGTTAGCCTCGGTGAACTAGCTGGAGTTGAGATGCTGCGTGTTCATGAGTTACTAGCTTTAGCAGTTAGCTAGCTAGCTAGCTGGCTAGCAAATGATGCAAGAGGCTCTGAACTAGCTCCTACTGATGAAGTAGTTGTTGTTATAGACTATACAACATAACATAAAAAATAAATTAATAATATACAGTGCAGGAAGAGGCAATCTGAAGCCTCCATCTAGAGACACGATTATTATAAAGAAATAATATGACTACATAATAGTGATAACAAACAATTAAGACACGATATATTTAATAACAGCAATAACATTACAGTAAATTTATCAAAAAAGATAAGTATGGTTAGTGTTTGTGAGGAGGATATTGATTTAAACATCTAAAGGCTTCTGGGCAATCGTAACCAAATAACATTGTGAGTGGGAAAAAATAAAAAACTTAAAAACAGATATATGGACAACATGGGGAAAAGCAATTACAAGACAGCAATTAAATGACCTTTTTAAACGACTTTTGAAACATTTGACAGATGAACAGTTTTTTGATAGATGTGAAAAGCTACTCCATAATTTTGTTCCCCCCTAAATCTTATCGAAAATTGACCTCTACTAGTGAGGAATTTAGGAGAATGAAGATCTAGAGATTTAGCCTCAGATAACCTCACCTCATGTATTATCCTGTCCTGACTCATAAAACAGTGTACATTACGACACCTTCTCACACAAAAAGTACCTCAGTCATATATCATATACTGTATATGTTCTTAATGTACATGTTCTTAATATACCTTGTACAAAGTATTTCCTTTTATAATTGTAATATAACTTATTATTTTGAATGGAGCTTCCCAGCAAAAAAATATTTCACACGATTGTACTTGTATAACCAGCGTGACAGTAAACATCTTGAATCTTGAATTATTTTATCAAACAACTCTGTAAACTTTATGTTTTTCCTTACAGATCGGTGGCCTCCAAATAAAAGATAAACCAGAGGAAAATGGTAAGTGTGCGCGTGCGTGCGTGCGTGCGTGCGTGCGTGCGCACATTAAGTGTACGATGCATTATTCAGAAAACCACTTATCCCCAAAAATGCTTTTTAAATATAAGTTTATTTTGTAGGCACATCAGTCACGGCTTCACATGTAAGAGAGCCCAGCAGTGCAGCTGCAAAGCCAGAAGTTGAGGGGGAAAACAAGGGTACAGATGAGGACGACACTGACAAAGGTGAGCAGTTTATTATTATATTTACACACCCCAAAGTATTCATCATCTGCCGTCTTACATTTTTTGGTCGTCTCTTGAGTTGTAACAGTCAACACACCTTGTTTTTCTAGACGACAAAGCGGCGCAGTCGTTACTAAACAAGCTGATCCGGAATAATCTTGTCAACAACACGAATCAAGTGGAAGTTCTTCAGAAGGATCCAAACTCTCCGCTCTACTCGGTCAAGTCTTTTGAGGAGTTGCGACTGTAAGTCTCTCTTGTTGCCCTACAATATTTTGGAACATCATATATTAATTATTAATCAGTTATCAATCATGATTCATTAATGACACATGCATGTAGTCAAAGTGTTGCCAGACACGAACCATACCTGCTCCAGGACTGTTCCCTGTGTTTGTCCTTTTTTATTGCTTTGATCGTTTAAGACGTATGCACTCTGAAATATATGTATACAAAACAAAGCCATGAGATACTTTCAATCTGACATTTGACTGTTTATTCCTGTGTGCAGCAAACCACAGCTGCTTCAGGGCGTGTACGGCATGGGATTCAACCGGCCATCCAAAATCCAGGAGACTGCCTTACCTATGATGCTGGCCGAACCGTGAGTATACTTTGCACTGTGGAGTCCTCTAACAAGGAACTATGTCTCTTAAGGGTCACAGAAATTGCACACCCTAGTTACTGTATGACTTTTAAATTATATTAAAACCTCTTTTTAATTATCTTTAAAATGTCAAATTAAATTAATAGCCCCTTGCACCAGGTACTAGAACCAGTAACTATTCTGTAGGGCTGCACAATTAATCTAAATTTTATAGAAATTTCAATATGGCCTACTGCAATTTTCAAATCGCAGGAAGCACAATATTTGTTAAAGGTGATATGTGTTTAAAAATTCCATTTTAAATTAAATATTGTCATGCAGCAGAGATGTGGCCTACACATCATATTCTACAGGCCGCACAAACATCTTTGTTTGGTACAGATCCCCGCAAACATCACACCATAATCATTTAATATGTTTTTCAATGAAAGTTAGAATAATGATGTAAAAATTATCATCTCCATGAATATCGCAAATCATATCGCAATTGGAATATCCGCCCAAATAATCACAATTAGACATTTTCTTTTCCAAAATCGTTCAGCCATACTATTTTTCCATCTTTGTCTGCGATCTAATTTCTTTGTTTCTTCTAGTCCACAGAATCTGATTGCTCAGTCGCAGTCGGGAACAGGGAAAACAGCTGCCTTTGTCCTGGCCATGCTCAGTCATGTAGATCCCAACCAAAAATATCCCCAGGTTGGTTTTCACTTCCTCCCTGTTCGAGAAGATCTCTACTTGACATCTTGAGTTTCAAAGGCTGCTCAGAGTATCCGAGGGCCTCATCCTATCTGTTTCTCACATTATTATTCTTGATAATAATGACAAGAGCATTTACCGCTTCCTTAATCCTTCCCCCTCATTTAATTTCTCTCCACTAGTGCCTGTGTGTGTCACCAACCTATGAACTGGCACTTCAGACTGGCAAGGTAATCGAGCAGATGGGCAAACAATATCCCGAGGTCAAACTAGTCTACGCCATCAGAGGAAATAAATGTAAGGCTTCTCTGCTTTCTGCGATGCTATTTCTACACTATAAAAGATAATGAAACAACATTTTCAAATGCAGTTTTGTCTAGTGTTTGATTTGTTCCTATTGATGAAAACATTAATATGGTTGAGAGATAGCTCCGTGTGTTAATGAGTGCTTGTTTCTTGTGACTGTTCCAGTGCAGCGGGGCATGAAGCTGCAGGAACAGATAGTTATTGGCACACCCGGGACCATGCTGGACTGGTGCGGTAAATTCAAGTTCATAGACCCCAAGAAGATCACGGTGTTTGTGCTCGACGAGGCCGACGTCATGATCGCCACACAGGGTCACCAGGACCAGAGCATCCGCATCCAGAGGTCAGAATAAACAACATTTAAAGTAAACAAATGAAAAGTACTTGATAAGTAATTAGATATTGTTCTTAATGATATTAAATTAGTTATCATTTATCTTGTAAATAAAATTATCTCAAGCTGAATTTCTGTGATGTACATCCCCAAATTTTGACCACTTTGACCACCCTAACCAACCTTTACACTTCTTTTCTCTGCCACACAGGATGCTCCCTAAAAACTGCCAGATGTTGCTGTTCTCAGCCACGTTTGAAGAGACGGTGTGGAACTTCGCCCAGCGCATCGTGCCCGACCCCAACATCATCAAGTTGAAGAGGGAGGAGGAGACGCTGGATACCATCAAACAGTACTATGTGTTGTGCAACAGCAGAGAGGAGAAGTTCCAAGCCCTCTGTAACATCTACGGGGCCATCACCATCGCCCAGGCCATGATCTTCTGCCATGTGAGTTCATTCTCTTCATATTCATATTTACATTCACGATCTGTATTAAAAACAATGATTCTCACTCGGACCCCCAATTTTTATAGGAATGAAGAAATACCAATTCTCTTATGTTTTCGTGTGCGTTTTTTTTAATCCGTCGTCTGATAAAAACAGTTAGGTACTGAAAGTTTTTACACTGAGGTCGATGCATTTTATTATTCTTTTTGTTGCGAAAATTTGCAAAACGAGACAAAACTGATTTTCTTTTTAAACATGCAAAGGCCTCAACTCTGTGTTACTTGAGCGCCTAGATTGCTGGTAGTGATTGAAGTAGTGAGAGCACTTTTTCCTCTGTGTGATCCAGACAAGGAAGACGGCAGGCTGGCTGGCAGGGGAGCTGTCCAGAGAAGGCCACCAGGTGGCGCTGCTCAGTGGCGAGATGCAGGTGGAGCAGAGGGCTGCTGTCATCGACCGCTTCAGAGATGGCAAGGAGAAGGTCCTGGTCACCACAAACGTCTGTGCCCGAGGTAAGGACCAAGTGCCATCAGAACGGGCAGAATCAACGTCATCATATGACTTTCTGTTAAGCTGTTGAAAAGGCCATTCATCCATATTTAATAACATATTTGCTTTTGAGACAGATCTCTTCGGGCAGATGTGTAGCACAGTGAATGTGTGGATTTGGAAATTGTGAAAAAAGTGGGTGTAAGGTGTTATTTAAATCTGACTTGCTACCTGGTACAGATAAACATTCACGACTCTAGCTCTGCCTGTGTGAGTAAATAGAGGGATGGTGGGTGGGACAGCTTGTATGGTGAATTAACAGTCCACTACATTAGCCGCATGTCACTTTGGCTATTGAAAGGAATAAATACATATATCTCTTACTGTGTATATATATATATATATATATATATATATATATATATATATATATATTCTTTTTGTAATTTTTTATTTTTCTCTCCACTTTCCTTGCATTCAGGTATCGATGTCGAGCAGGTTTCTGTGGTGATCAACTTTGACTTGCCAGTAGACAAGGACGGTAACCCAGACAACGAGACATACCTGCACAGGATTGGCCGCACGGGTCGATTTGGCAAAAGGGGACTAGCCATCAACATGGTGGACAGCAAGATGAGCATGAACATCCTCAACAGGATTCAGGAGCATTTCAGTAAGTCTGCAGCTGCTACACACACTTTCTTATACACACAAACAGTCAGATCACCATCACTGCTTTTTGCTAACAGCTGAGTGGGCGTTGCCATTTGATAAAAGTGGAACGCAGATGGACTGGCCCTTAAAAACAATTACTCAATTCAGGAAGATAGTGGTTTTCAGTGATCAGCAAAATGTCAACCCTCTAAACAAACCCCACCATTTTCTACGGTTTCTCCCTCTGCAGGTAAGAGAATTGAAAAACTAGACACAGACGATCTGGATGAAATCGAGAAAATCTCCAGCTAAAGAGAACGGCGTTTATCGCATGAAGGACGCCGACCCGACTTCCCTTCCCCTCTTGGCTCTCCAAGGACTGTACGCTCCAACAGTGTTTTATGCTTTTATTTTTTTAGCCGTCGGAGAAAAAGAGCAAAACCACAAACACAGCATATGTTTACACGTGGATATGTCTCCTCTCAGACGAGTGTTTTTGTAAGTCTCTGGATAAACATACCCCATTTCACTCTTTGTACTTCTTTGAATAAAGTCTATGAGTTTATTGCGGTGTATGGTGATGCTGCAAAAGCGGCCATAGTCGACTCTGTTTTACTGAGCATACATGGAGTTAAACACTTTTTGGTGTCGGCTGTAGTGGTGGCATGATACAAACTATTCTTTTAAGAGATTCACACAAAAAAAAACCTAATGGAAAAGTAAACATTTTATGTGCCACAAAGTTGTTTTTTTTTAAAAAAGGAACAAAGTATAATTGAATGTAACTGTATCATGTAGAATATTACAGCTCTTTATTGACTCCCAAACCTCGGTACAAAGGGTGAAGTTGGGTATGCTGCTCCGAGCGGTAGTTTAATCACTAAGATTGTTACTGAGATGGTGATGGTTGGGTTTCAAGGGTCTATGCAAAACTTATCAACCTGTGATAGCATTCTCAAATACTATCAACCTGTATTCACGTTACAGAAATTAATCCTGAATTAACCTCAGCTTTAGCATCAGGGTGTGTAGTCAAATGCCAAAAAAACGGCTGCCTAGAGTGATGATACATTACTAACTCCCAAGTCATTTAGATATCTCTGTCTAACCAGTAATCCTCAGCAGATCACACATCTCACACGCATGTTATTTCTATCATTTTAAAAATTATCAGGACAGGCTTGGCGCCACTGCTGAGCATTAATCATTAAGTCTTCTTTTTTTTCCCCCCTTCACCTGTCTCGTTAAAAACCTCATTTTAATTCACCGTTTAAAGTCCGATGTGATCCGTTCCCCCTTTTATGTCTCACTGTCCCACACAATCTTTTCAATCAGGGTCTCCAGTTTGACTTGAGCTCAGCTACATTCTTCACCCAGACTGTGCTGTCATTAAGGATTGTGAGTTTTAAACAAAAACAAACAAACGCAATGCCTTCCTCAAGTGCATTATATATACATATGATTTTTATTTCTAAGACATTGGGCTTAATAGTCTGACTAACACTTGAAATTTTGATTATATATTGAATTATGAGCGTCTATAGGATGTGTGAATTATCTTGAAACCAAATGCTGAATTGACTTGAGGACCTATATGCCAATCAGATTCACTGTGTTGCTCCAACATGGTCGCATGGATAGGAAACATGTACTTGTGTACATATTTTTAAAAAAAAATTTAGAAAATAGTGTGACGGAATTATTGAGTCACTTCTAAGAAGTGCAAAAAAAAAACAAAAAAACATTCCTCATGAGGTTCAATTTTGACAGACGCAGCGCTTCGAATACGGTGAGCCTAAATCAGTTAACCTCGCATCAGCAACGGCGGAATGTCTGGTGTTTTTGATCAACGCGCTGGAACATTTAAGGGCAGTGATTGGTCAGTCTGAACCTTGTACAAACCTCATCTGGCTCCCACCGGCACCGAGGAGACGGCTGGTGGTAGTCCGGTTTTAATGGACTGTTTACGGACAATTAGCCAAAATTAGAAGCAAGTGAGAGTGTGCTGAGAATGCTCCGTGAAGACTTTCGGGTAAAGAACCAATGTATGCAGTTTTATTTGGACATTTGGATGTATACATTATCAGTGAGAGTGTGTGTGTGCACTTTGTTGATCCATAATGTAATACCACTGTACGAGAGCCATGGACACATATAAAGCAGTTTTAGCTATAGAACGTAACACTCTTTCTCCACATGTTGTACACCTTGTTTGATAATTGTCAGAAACCAGTTCATACATGTATACATAGGAGTATAATAACTGCCTCACTAGGCTTAAAGCAAGTTGAATTGTTGTAACCTGAAGGTCATGTGTAGACAATGATAGGGTTCAAGGTGTGTGGTACTCTGTAGCTGAGCTGCGTTCATGGACACAGTCATGTATTCTTAATATGTTGAATTAAAAGAACATGTAGATGTTCATCTGTATGTAGTCAAATGCTTATTTGTAGAGATCTTTTCAAATTTGACAACATAAATATTCTAAATGGGCCCCTTTTCATTTCCTGTTCCGATGGTTGTTAATGCAGTCGCTGACAGCGGCATGAATCGCACATACGATGTTTGGCAATTTAAAACACAATTTTTAAAGTCAAGAAAGTTGCAGTTTGTCGTAGTATCATCTAGCTTTCTGTGATACCGCTCAGTGAACTACATCTCTCATACTGTGTACGTCAAGTGCGAGTACATCCCAGTACGAAACACACAGGCATCGTAGCTTCAGCGAGAGAGATGTCACTTACGCAACTTTTGGTTGTGTAGTCTATCTAATTATGTATTTTCACAGTCTTCTACTTCAACAGTTTTAACAGCGACTTTCTTGACTTGCAAAATTATCTTTTAAATTGACGAACTGATGGTTAAGGTTAGGCATTGACCTTGAATGGTTTTCCCACGTTTTGGGTTACCTTCTAGACACAAATGTAAACTTGGACCAAAGCTGTTGCCCTAGCAACAGAATGGCACTAAAAAGGTCTATAAGTGTGGGAAAAAAAAGATTTATTAAAAACACCTACTGGGGTCACTGACTCAAAGTGAAAGCTGCAAGAAAATACACAGAATATACACATAAATACAAAACTTTATTACAGTCTATTGCATATACATTAGTGGTATTGAAATACAGTTTATCAACATGTCTGAATGACGTAGCATTAATCCTCTGAGTTTCCACCTGAGATAAGTTGCTCCTCTGATGTCTGTTGTGAAGGCGGCAGGTCTGAGGAGGCAAATAAGAGGCATTAAATGAAATCTGAAACATTAAATCTGAAACATGTCTTGATACAGACAGTTACATAAAAAAAAGACACTATGAAATAATGCAATAAATTACCTAAGAAATCAAGTCTGAATCAGTTTTATTATAGTAATTATTTTTATTTTATTTTTATTTTTAAAATTATTTTTAGTAAACAAACTACATTTTTTAAGAAAAAGTAAAAGTAAAACTATATTTCCAGGTTAAAAACAAATTAAAATAAAATAAAAATGATGAACGTAAATTCATTTCAGTTTTTTTTTTTGTTTTTAGCTATAATATATCACTACCGAAAAAAGGAGACAGCAGGAATTTCCGCCAACTCTCGTGACATTTAACCACAGAAATTGATCAGACTTGTCCTTCCGGGAGATGGCGCTATGCCACTATTGCTTCACATTGGACACTAAAGTAGCGCGAAGATGAAACATTAAACGTTATGGCCGTTCCTACATAGTTCTCCAACTATGCATTTTGTATGTATAGAGCTAGATACTTCTGAGACATTATAGCTGGCCCTTACAAAAACAAACTAAAACTACTGTAAAACTGAAACCAAACTAAAACCAGCAAACACTCACAAACTTTTATAACCGTGGTCTGAATTCAATCAACACATTACTGACGGTGTAAACCAAAACTACACTACACTGTGTGCTGCGTAGGTTAAACTGAAAAAAAAAATAGTCAATCGAAAGTCTTATTTAGCAAATTTCCCAAACATTATCTGACACTTAGGATACAGTATGATGATGATGTAATATCTTTTATAAATCAAAGTCGTCCTCCTCACCTGCCTCTCTGTAGTCCACCTTGGTGAGGAAGAGGCCGTGGGCCGGAGCAGCCAGGCCCTGTGGGTAGGCCAGAGAGTCCCGAGCCTCCAGTATGTCCTTCAGCTGGGCCACTGAGAGCCGCCCTCGGCCTACAGCCACCAGGGCTCCTGTCATCCTCCGCACCTGGAGCACAGGGCCAAAAGCAACCATTGTTACATTAATATTACTGAAAATATCACAAAATATCTCGGACATTTAAAGGCCCATTTATGCTGAATGAACCTTATTTATTGGCCATATTTTTTCTTTTTTTTCTCCTCGTAATAATTTATTGGGAGTAACAACAGGTGTACAGAATAACAGAATAATTGTCCCTCCATATTTTTGTATTTTTCCCCAAAAGCCCCCTCCCACTTGACAATGCAAAAAGGATAAAGAACAAAAAACAAAGTTAAATTAGATTTAAAAAATGTATTAAAATATAATAAATCATAAAAAAGTAAACATTGACAGTAATAACTATTATTGGATAAATCACAAACTACAAATAAAATAGGCTGATAATCTTTACCATGTACAATTAGACAATTTAACTGTTAGTGGTCATTTCTGTTTATGTAAATCAAACTTTATGATGTCATACAATTTAGCTGATGGATAGAAAAATACAATTTAATATGCCATAAGTTCATTAGTCTGCCCAAATACACTACGTCCAAATGAAATTAAAATATATACTAACAAAAAATACAAAATACTAGTGGTGTTAATCATACGGTTCATACAGGCAGTCGGTCAAAATAGCCATATTTTTCAGCCATTTCAGCCATTACCAGCAGATGGCACTACTTACTTACAATGACCTGCAACACATTTATAGATTTTAAAGTAATTGAGGACAATAAGAGGAACAAACCTGCTTATAGAGAAAAGATCTGCTTGTAAAAGTCAGCTCCCAGAATGGTATCTTTCTGGGAAAAAAGAACAAAACTAGTGTTAAATCTGCACAAATATACGAACATTCATTAAAAATCACAGCTGTTCATTTATTTGTGTTGTTGTCTGCATATTGCGCAAAAGATGCACCAAGTTCCCAACACTCTCACTCTCACGAAACGTTAGAACGATAACATCAAGTCCTGAAGGCTCAACAGTCTACTTGGCATCACTGACTGAATGTTACTAAAGAAAGGTTAAATATTGCCACAGGGGGGTTTATGCGTCATTTCAGAAGCAAAACAATATCTTGAACGGTTGTCAGATTTAATATAGCATTACTCAAACTCAAAACAAATCAAAATATTTCTTTAAAAATGCATTTCACCCATGTTCTGAAAGTGAATTTATATCAACTGAAAAGGGCTCCCGTCCCATGTCTATTGTATGTTAAGACGCGTCCCTCCGTTATCTCTCTTTTGTTGGATATTTCAGTGCTTTCCCCCCGATGTGTGGACAGGCTGATGTGACATTCATGCTCATGCCAGACATCAGATAGAGCCGGGGACTCTCTTCTCGTGCACAGATTTGTTTAAATGTCACATGCTGAATACGCCACTGCAGCTTAGGCCCAACAGGATTACGTGCAATGCCATGAAAAATACAAATCTGCTTCTTTTTGCAATTTGACATTCAATTTTTCTTGTTTTGTTGTTGTCTCAACATTTAAGACACAGCAGCCGTCCCTCCCCCCCGTCACCCCCAAACTGACAGACTTTATATTTTGGGGAGGAAAGAGCGAACTGAGCAAACAGGCACATGGGAAGAATTGGGTCAAATGCAAATTTGACTCAGCGCTTGCTGTCTGATTACATCTGACATGTAAGGAGTGCGGAGATAGATTTGTATACAGCAAATGGACTCTGCTGAGGGACAGTGTCTTTACGTGGACGGACGGAGGCTGTGTCTCATGTTGCACAGTCACACACATGCATCGGTGTCTCCTCTGACTAATGTCATGGCCTGGTAATGACAAATAATGACAAAAGCAAAGCCTGCAGTTTAGACACACAAAACTATTCTGACTTTCCTCTTTTCTGACAAGCTGACTGACATAAAGCTGAAAAGATTGTGAGATGGTACGAAAGTAACATGTAAATTATGTCCATAATGCTACAATATATAACAATATATGTAAAGAAGTATAAGTAAAAAATATGAATATAAATATTAGAATAAGAAATGAGAATATAAGAAATATGTACAAATATGCGCATTAATGACAAAACATAACCACAGTGCAAATAAGTAAGTACAAAATGCTGAAAAGTGTGTTAAATATAAATGCAATTATAGCATAAATATGAATTATTTCTTGAAATGTACAGTATAAATGCAGTATTAATGTCAGGGTATTGCACAGTTGAATTATTGCATAAATTATTGTACAGTTGAGTTAAGAGGCATGAATAGTGTGTCATTAGTTTTGCAGGTTTTTAGTGGTTAACCACTAGACACATTTAAATGTTGACCTGTTGATGGTGCCAGTTAAAGGATCATCCAGGTGATTACATCCCGAGTAGGACATGAATATCTGCACCAAATTTAATGAAAATCCACCCAATAGCTGTCAAGACCTTCCACTGAAGATCACAAAATTTCAACTTCATATTGGTGCTTGAGGAAAAGTCAGGAGATCAACAAAGTCAATAGGATTCACCCTCTGGGGACCACGAATGTCTGTACCCAAAAATGAATGACAATCTGCCTGAAAGTTAAAGAGGTATTTCAGTCTGGACCAAAGTAGTGGAGTCACAACAACTAGCGTGGCTTAAAAAAAGTCAAATAAGCAATTTGGAGATGTCAACTTGGGCTCCAAGTTAATCCATTAATTGAAAAAATAACTGACAAATTAATCGATCTTGAAAATAATTGCAAGTTGCAGCCTTAAAGAAAGACATTGAAGGGAGAAAGGTGTTTAGTATTCTTTGTGTAATAAAGTGCAAGGCAGTTATGGAACGTTTTCTTCAAAGTGGAAAAGGCAGAGGAACAAGTTATTTTTTTTTACAATATTGTACACATATATAGTATAACTTCCCGCATTCTACTTGTACTACTTTGTTTCTAGTTAGCAGCAGATTGAATTTACAATAAATCCCAAATAGAAGTGAACACACTCCGCTACACTACAGCTAATGTGCGGTACGGCCAACACAAAGTTCTCCATCACTGTTCACTTATTTATGACAATGAGATGAAAATCTCAAAACATTTTCAATGTCGAGCAGAGGCCACAGAAATCAGCTTCAATATACTACAGCCCCTTGTTTTAAGATCAAAAATTTAGTTCAACCTTTTGCTTTTAAACAATTCACAACTTCTCATCTTCTCACTGAGACTAAGAATAGAGACCCTCATCAAAAAATAAACACACGGCTCAACTGCAGACTTTCATTCATGGTGATTCTGTAGAAGTAAAAAGAGATAAAAGACTAGTTTCGTGACATGAATGCAACCATGGACACTCGAGTGCAAATACACCATGTTACCGATCGGTGACCCCGATGCTCACAGCTTGTTGATGCACCATGTGTGTTGGGGGTTAAGGGACTGTGTGACATTTTACTCTGAGAGCTGCTAACAGTCTGCCCATGTCCATATTGTGCACCATATTTTCAGGGCAAATAATTAATGTCCATGGAAGTGGTATTTGGCATGCAGAGTGACCCCCGTGGTCGTGTAATCTCCCAAAGCCCACATGGCCCTCTCTCTCCATCTCTCTCTCTCTCACTCTCTCTCTCTCTCCATCTCTCTCTCTCTCTCTATCTCAGCCCCCCCCACCTCCATATCTGTTGTGGATTACGTTGGATCCTCATTGTCTAAAGTATCTACATGACATACAATCACACACACAAACAGCACTTTAATTAACACAAACTACCTGATCTGAACATGCGTCACAGCTGGACATCAGTTGTCCTACAATAGTAAGCAGCAGTACTTCCTGTGATGATGCACCTTTTGTTGCACTAAAGTTGTGTTGTTTTTTAACATTTCATTAGGAAAAGACTAGTTTGGAGTCCAGATCACAGTCTGCATGGCCTGTGATTCACTTAAATATCACATCAAACACGCCGCTGAGTCTGACTGAAGCTTGAAAGGGAACATTTTCAAGGCAGTGGAGTGATTGTAAATGATTCAAAACTTTGGCCAACTTCTTAAGCATCAGTTGATGCAAGATTGAGAAACACAAGACTGGTCTTTTTTTGGGAGTGGAAAAGCACATGCATCACTTCTTTATTTTCACAGCTGTTTTTTTTTTTGGAATAATCAGCTCCCTCTGTGTTACTGCTAACTCGACTGTTGGCCCGGGGAGGCTGCAGAAAGCCATGTGCTATCTCAGTGACAGTCTGCCGCTTCTTTACACCTGCCAGCGATTAGCTTTCCTGGGAGGGCACATTAATGAGCTCAGAGGTTCAGGCTATCCCCCCTACATTTACCATTGATTTTCTCATCTAATTCTCAGCAAGAAAGCAAATAGTATTTCACAAAATGTTAAATGTGAAGCTTTCTAAATTATTTTCATAGTTTCATCTTAAAGTGGCACTAATTATTATTTAAGTTTAAAGCTGCAGTCGGTAATTTTGAGCAACTATGATAAAAATGTATTTTTTAGAAATCCGTCACTATATCCTGACAGTAGTGCATGAGACAGATAATCTGTGGGAAAAAAAATCATGTTCCTCTGCCTCCTCCTAGTGTTCTTAATGGCATTTGTAAGTTTTCAGTGTGCCCGAAGGAAAACAACAACGTCTCGGTCACGGGGTCACGTTGTCGTCACGTTGTCGTCACGGCTTGCTAACTCCGCCTCCCAGCTCTCACTCCAGCCTCGGTCTGGATCTCATTCACATGAACGGAGGAAGAGAAATAACTCTGGATTCAGCTATTAGTGGATTCTTCAACTTTTAAGAGCTAATGATTTAAATAAGGTCTATTCAAGTGTTCATACTGGGAAGTTGATTTACCTAAAAAAAAAAAAAAATTATCTGCTGAGTTACGGACGTCTCTTTCCCAATGTAAGTCTATGGGAAAAAGTCTTTTTGGGCCCAATGGCATCACGTGACGGACACGGAAGTTGTTGTACCGTAGTTTGGCCACTAGAAAAATTGGGATCAACGAATGGCTCTCTTCCTGGGGACTTGGCGAACCCGCACAGAATTATCCCCCAACGCAGCAGTTCCCTGCAGCTAGCTAGACATAGCGTATTAGCTCATTGTTTTGTTATTTTACAGCCCGCAACTTTCCAGTTCTGGTTCACTCCCACCGCCCTTACACTACCTGCTCAGCACCAAACAGCAGACAGAAAAAGTTTGTAACTAGCTGGTGAGCGTAGTGAAGCATTTAGCAGTTTAAGATCCAGATATTTCCCTCAGAAAGTGGTGGAGACCAAAAACAGAGCTAAAAGAAGAGGGGATATGGGACTTATATTCATCAGGCTATTGTTGCTACATGTCTGCTTGCTAACATGCTTGCTAATGTGTTTACAGCTTGTTTTCTGCCCCCAACTGGCCAAATTAATGTATGCATCTTCAATGTGACAACTTACATCAATGCATTGTTTTATACTCGGCCTATGTGCCGACTGCTAGTAGTAGTAAATGTGATCAGTGTACCTGAGTATAAACAGCCCACCTGTGGAAGTGTGTGTGTACGAAGGAGCTTCCTGGCTGCACGCTGATCGTGTCCAGCGTCTTCACCGGGTTTTTAAAATGCATTTCAGAGCTGACAGCCCTGAAGCTGCTGAAGTCCCGAGTCCCAACCAGCAGGTCGGCAGCCTTGCGCATGGCTCCCACATCCAGCTTCCTGATTATGAGAGACAGAAACAGGAGAGAGTTTTCTTTAATAAGTGATCACGAAAAATGATAAATTTTCTATGACAGCTGAGGTCAAAATACTTCTTAAATCTTTTGCAGGATCATCGTGATATTGCAACTTCACCCGAAAGTGACCTAACTGAAGACTGATGTCAAGCAGCTCAAGTACAGATGTGATGGAAAACAGTTGCACACGCGTTGCTAAAACTATTTTTCTTCACACCTGTACCCTCACCGGGTCCAGGGTGTGTTCCTCCTCTCTCTCTTCCTGAAAGTACACATTAAGTACGACAGGTTTTCAGGCCTCCATGTTCCTGCTTTAGTAGAATAATTTATTGGTTGAATTATATAATATGAACTTTTCTGACGCACAATGCCACGTGAGGGAGCGGAGCATGTTGACGACCGGCTCATTTGAGGGAGAGCGTGAAAGTGGCCCGGTGCTCAGACTCTTCTGTCACTGCTGCTTAAAGGAGATCTGACAGAGAGCGAGAGAGATACCGCGAGCAGGGAAATGGAGGAGTGTGCTGAGTGACTCACTAATTAAAATCTTAATGCGGCAATTTAAAATCCTGAACGTGAGAGTCATGAATGAAGATGTGGTGGAGCGCTGCAAAAAATGGCTGAATTGTTCTTGTGTTAGGTGTCTTTTTAAAAAAGAAATGCTCGATCCGTCCCAGATCTAGTCAGTTTACAGTTTATTCTTTTCATTGTGCCAAAACTTTCAAGGTGAAATTGGAAAACGGCACACAGTTAAGCAAAACGTAATACATTTCTGACAACTGAAGCATCAATATGGTATAAATCATATGATTAAAATATTCAAGATTAAAAAAAATGGATTATTTCTTTTGTTTATGACCAAATACCTCTGAAACTAAGACATTCCCATCAGCATCAGCATCCACTGCCTCAGAGCTGCTAGTGTGGGTCTTAGTCTTGTTTTGATTTTAATTAATTGACTAATTTATGCCTATCTTTTTCTTATAGTTATTGTTATTTTTTATATATGTATCTGTGGAGATCAGAGCTGAAATGATTGATTGATTAATTGATCAATCGTCCAACAGAATATTAATCTGCAAACATTTTGATATGCGGTTAAAGTTTAAGTCAATTATCAAGCAAAAATGTCAAATATTCTCTGGTTCTACCTTCTTAAATGTGAGCATTTCCTGCTTTTCTCTTTGTAATATCACTTTAATTTTAATATCCTGGGGTTTTCGAGTGTTGGTCGGACACTTTGCTATTTTTCAAATGTATTTCATAGATCAAACAATTAAAGGTACAGTGTGTAGGATTTGGCGCCATCTAGTGGTGTGGTTGCAGATTGCAATCAACTCAGTACCCTTCTGCTCACGCCTCCCTTTCCAAGACTGCGGTAACGTGAGCCGCAGAGTGCAAAACCGTGGTAATCGCCACTCAGAGGCCATCCTTACCATAATAACACTACTTTAGGAGCAACGAAAGTCAGACGGCGGCTGGCGGTACCACGGTTTTGCACTCTGTGGCTCACGTTACCGCAGTTTCACAAGCGTGTCAAAGAACTACGTTGGCTTTCAGGTAACGTAAAAACACGAAAGTCTCTATCTAGAGCCAGAGTTTGGTTTGTCCGTTCTGGGCTACTGTAGAAACATGACGGAGCAACATGGTGGACTCCGTGAAGAGGACCCGCTCCCTATGTAGATATGAAAAGCTCATTCTAAGCTAACGAAAACACAACCATTCTTAGTTTCAGGTGATTATACACAAATGAAAACATAGTTAATAATATTATATTCCACTGCTTCCTTTAACTGTTCCTTTAAGAAAAAAACAATAAGTAAATAATGATAAATTGTAACCCCTGTGTGGCGTTGGTTGTTGGTTACAACTTTTCAAAAGCTGGCAACATTTTATCAAATGTTATGTGCATATTTGTTATGTTTAAAACCCTGATGTGAATAAAAATCCCAAAGAAAAATGAAAAATTAGAAAAATATGTGGAGATTGATTACATCATGCAATTAATCTCTCAATAATTTAAAAAGTTCTGCTGCAATACGATCACTGAATTTCAAAACACCACGAGAGTATTTTCCATGCTCTAAGAAATGCAAGATTTCAAGACTAAATTTAACATTAAAATGAACAGTGGAGATTTAAATTTTTTGCAGTGGGAGCGATGGGGGTGTGTGATGACGAGGGAGAGGCAGATCAAAGAGAGGCTGCTGAGGCAGAGACACTCAGGGGAGGATGGACGAGATGGATGCTGAAAATGAGAGAAACAAGCAGAGAGACGCCAGAGAGAGAGAAACAAGGGAGGGAAGGAGAAATGGAAGGAGGTAGAGAGAAATAAGTGTAGTAGAGAAGAGGAAGGGTGGGAGAGGGAAAAAGAGAGTCTGGGTAATGTGCGTGGGTGTTGTTCTGCATACGTATAAGCCCGCAGCTTATCTTGCCCTACTTTTCCCCTAAAAAAAGTGGAGAGAGAGGAGCAGACAAATGCTCATACGTATACGCTCTCTGAAATGTGCTTCTTCACGCTCCCTCCTTCCAATCACAGCTAAAAGAACATCGTCTAAGCTATGAAGCACTCGCCATTTCATCTGTTTCTTTCTCTGTTTCTCTCCCTCCGTCTCCCTTTGTTTGTTTTCAGGATGTCGGCTCAGATACAACACTTTGTTTGACTGGCCCTAATTTGCAGTTCCGGCGTGGCACATGTGGATTATTCATGTGTTTAACGTGCCATTGTTTCTGCAAGGCTTGGCATGAGCTTATTGAGGGCGTGTCTGTCTGTGTGTGTGTGTGTGTGTCTGAGCTTGATTTTTTTTATTACTGAAGGGAAATGATCAAACAGAGGGATGAAGGACGAAAAGACAGATGAGTGAATGAAGGGAGGGGCGGCGTGGGATAACTCACGTGTCGCAGAGGTTCCAGCAGAGGTCGCGGTCTGTGAGGGGAAACAGGGAATGATGGGACATTCCCAAAGCTATTCGGTAGACGTAGGTCCGAGACTGGGCACGGAAACGGGCGTGGAAATCATCAGGCACACGGTGGGCTCGGGTGATCCTGGCAGAGTGAGAAAAGAGCATTTGGAGTGAGACCTGAGATCCATTCAGAGCTCCACTGTATGTTTGACCTTATGAATGTGCAGTACTTCAAAAAAACATCATGGAAAATAATATTAAACATCTGAATTCTGGATGTTTGGACAAACAACCAGACACATCAGTAGTTCATTCCTTTTTCAGACAGTCCCCAGACACAGATGGTGTTAATACTCTGATTTTTGTGCTGCCAGAAAGGACAAACTGTGCACAAGTCATTGTCCAAAATGCCAGCGTTGCAGCTTTTTACACAAAAGCACACGCCCGTTGTCAGAGTCCTAAAAGGGCTGCCAAGAACCCTAAAGAGCCAAGCGCTCGTGCTCACACAGTTAGCATCAAAACAGACTGAGAGGCTGGAGCTCTTTGATGCGACTCCAGCAGGGCCGAGGCCAACACAGGACACTTCCTGTGGATCTGTACACGGAGAAGAAGCACACGAGCAGGGATAGATCATGTCATAACTCTAATGCAGTCAGACAAAATTAATTAATTAAATCAACCAGTAAGTTGCGTGTAGACATTTTAAAGACTGAAGAATGTAGCTGGCATTTCTGCACATTTAATTGAATCCACTTGCTGAAACAACAAACCGCATTGTGTTGTTTAACAAGGATTTACAAAGAATTTGCCCACTTTTGAACACATTTGGCTGTGTTGTGAACTTTTCAGTCTAAGTGAGTGTAAGTGATTGAGTGGTCTTCATGGCTGGCGCTACAGCAATTATCATACTGGCAGCTTTTATGGAAATCTATTATTTCTAATAAGTTAAATGGCAAATTATTCCCTCTTTACTGAGAAACAATTCACTATGTTTACAAGCAGGGCCGGGCGATACGACCGAAGTCTTTTATCTCGCTATAGGTCATTTCATTTCTTGATAACCATATATATCAAGATATAGCACGTTTTCTGGTAATTCAATAAATAAGTAGTCTATAACCACATGGTAAAGCCTATTTTTGTACACTCCCGTGTGAATTTAACACTTGAAATTAAGAACTTGCAACTGCAAAATGAACAGTTTCAAGTGATATTATAGAGATTAAAAAATAATAAGTATTTCCTGATAAACACTGACTGTGTTTACATGCATGCAGACAAATACAGAGTAATCAAATTAAGACAATTATTAACTACATTGGGGTATTCCCCTAATTCCCATATTAGAAATTTGAGTTAGTATGTGCTTATTATCAATTTAGACGACGTAATTATGTATCATGATATCTCGATATGATTACATCACGATATGATTCCATTGAAAGACGATAAATTATCATATTGAATTATCATCCAGCCCTATTTACAATCAAATGAAATAACAAATTCCAGCATATTCAGACTCTCGCCAACCATTCAAAAGCCTCACAAACTTAACGAAAACACGTAAATGGTACTGAGCAGAGTGAATCTAAATCTGCAGTAACAATAAATAAAACATGCCCCAGTCTTTGTAAATATAGCATGCCCAGCTTTAGAGCTTAAATCTAAAAGAATATAGGTTACATAACCTCTGGGCTTCCAGGTTAGGGAGACGGGGATCAGAGTTTCTGTTGTTGCAGCATTTTCTTTTTAAATAATCCAAATTATAACCGAGCAACAGAAACACAAAGTCTTTTACTGGCTGGGTTCACAATCATTCTTCACATGTTCATGAATGATAAAGAAAGTAAAACCCCTTTCAATGAAGCAGAGATGTATTGTTGTTGTACAGTAATAATACAGTGACGAACATCTGTAAACTGAAAGAACAAAGAGCTGCAGCCAGCTGTGCCAGTGTTGATTGTGACCGCACGAACCACACCAGCACCCTGTAGTGTTCGTCCAGACACACACGCCTGCGCATGTACAAAGCGTGTGCAGTGCACTCATGCATGCGTGTGATGTGTTAGAGAAAGCTGGAGGAGACGAGGGGGCGTGTTAGCATGTATATGGAGTATATGGAACTATGAGAACAATGCTCCAATATACAGATCTATGTGCACGCATGTCTTGTTTTGTGTACACACAATGGTGCACGTAGTCTATCAATGTGTGTGTGTGTGTGCACAGTCAGAGAAACTAGGTTACGTTTCCAGGGGAGGAGATTGAGTGCGACACGTGGCAGAGGAAACCCTTGCGTCTGCCTTCAGCGCCTGCTCCGATGTGAAGTGACAGCCTTTTTGCCTGGCCCCCAAACCACACACACACACACACACATCAAATTTTCATAAGCAGTGTACAAAGCATGGCCTCACACACACACATTGGGGAAGTGGGGCATTGTTTGGCATGGCACCATTTTGCTACTCAGCAGTTTCCCCTTATGGGAAAAGGGCCGTTCGTTTTAGGCTAATTGAGAGTGAACCCCCGACTGAGGAGGTATTTTTTACAGTGTGCAAGTCTGTGTTTAAATCTCGCTTTGGCACTCAACCTCAGGAGGCAGCAGACCGAAGCTACGAGCTGGGAGCCATATTCTGATTGTCGCTGTAACAAAAACTCTTTTTTGGTTGCCTCTTCCGTCCAAGTTAAGATGGGAAAATCTGGGTTGCCAGATCTGACAGTGTGTTTTTACGACAGACCAAGAATGCAAACTTCAATCCAATCTGATACATAGGGGGAGTGTGTATGAACATTACTGGTGGTTGAATATTTTGTTAATGTGTACATAGAGGCCATAAATAATTCTGCCTAATGAAGCTACTGAGAATAAGTTTATACTATATATTTATCAGCAGGTTTCACATTCTAATCAAGACGGTATACTTTCCATTCAGCTAGATGAGTGTATCCATGTGTGTGTGTGTGTGTGTGTGTGTGTGTGTGTATTATTGGATGCTATAGACCAAAAAGCAGAGCAGGGATAATCCTTTCTAACCTTCTCTCTGCAGGTTTAGGGATTAGCGGGATGCTGGGAGCTTCCCTTTCCTCCTCTCCTCTCTGTCTGTCTCCCAAATGGCCCGTTCTGTTTCACACTCTCACTCCTGTGTCTTAATTCAATCTGTGTCAATATCTGTTTGGTGCTCTTTGTCCTCCCTCACCCCCTTTATCCCTCACTATCTGTACCTCTATCTATTGCTTTCTCTTTTGTCCTTGCCCTGTTTGCGTCCCTTTCTTTTTTTTCTCTCTCAGACATAATAGCTGCCGTCTAAATATCACAAAGTGTCACAGGAGTCTAAACCAAAGTAGTCATAAAAAAGTGACTTTCAATTATGCAATGATGTAATGAAGGGATTGAAAAGAAGAGGTGAAGAAAAGCACAGTGCGAAAAGAAAAGGAGAAGACGGGACACTACCAACCAGGATTTGAAATACTTCCACACAACTCATTCTGCTCTTTTCCTTTGAATGCTCAGCGGAAATGGAATATAATATTCATAACTATGTTTTCATTAGTGTATAATCACCTGAAACTAAGAATCGTTGTTTTTCGTTACCTTAGAATGAGTCCTTCATATCTACATAGGGAGCGGGTCCTCTTCACAGAGTCCGCCATGTTGCTACAGTAGCCCAGATAGGACAAACCAAACACTGACTCTAGTGAGAGCTCTAAAGGATGTCCTCTGAGCGAGGCGAACAGCGTTACAATGGTTTTGCACTCGGCGGCTCACGTTACCACAGTCTTAGAAAGGGAGGAGAGAGTGGAGGAGTACTCAGTTGGTTGCAATCTGCAACCACACCTCTAGATGCTGCCAAATCCTACACACTGTACCTTTAAGGTTTTAAACACAATGCCCCAGGTTTCTCTACAGTAACATTCTCGTAGGATTTGAGTTGCCAATTTCTTTTTAGAATTTTTAAAAGTTTTTTTCAGATATGAAGGCAAACTTGTCAAAATCAAACATTTCAACAGAATTCCCTCATATTGATATTGAGAAGCAACATGAAGCGATACTTTCTAAGGGAGCAGTGTAACGTTACCACAGCACATTTGAATGAAACATTGAAGAAAATCCCAACCAGAATATAATTTGAAGTCAGTGTGATTTAGATCAAGCTGATAAATGCATTGAGAAATAGGAACAGGTAGAACCTGTTATTAATATATGCAACATGCCTTCAGGCTTTGTCACTTTACTACAATGTGGCTGCTTCCAGAAATACGAGTCACATGAATACATCAACTAAATCATTTGGGGTGTTCATCACAGATATTTTATGACATTGATATTTTATGGCAGTAAAAGTACATATTTTCCCATGATAAAATGTTCTTGGAAAAATCTGAAAACATAAAACTAAAGATTTTCAGGTGACTGTGGTGGGGGGGAAAGTGGAAACGTGTCCAGCAGGTGTACACTTTGCATGACCCTGTGTTACATTTAACCCCCTGTGTGAGGAGAGCACTTCTACTGTTGGACTTTTGAAAAGTCACACTCTAATCTAACGAGCCCTGACTCACCTGATCTGCTCATCTCTGAGGTGGAAATTAAGAGCCTCAACAAGGATGTCTTCAGTAAATGGCGGCTTATCGTTCTTGCGTTGGAGGTCGAAGTGTGCGGAGTTAGAGAGAGCGTGGACACCTGTGTCTGTCCTGCTGGAGACTGTCAGAGACACCGGGTTGAGCGGCCTCAGCCTCTTTATTGCCTCCTGGACACAGACAGAGAGAGAACATCAGAGAGATACGAAGCAGTGGGCTGTTATATTGTAAAAACTATTTTTTGAAGGAATAACTTTTTAACTTTTTAAGTAACTCATAGTTTACCACAAACCGTCAGACAGATAGGAAACATATTGTATGAGCATTGTTGAAGGAATCTGAGACCAATTAATTCATTGTCAATGACTGCTTTGCTGGAATTGACAAATGACAAATAAAATCTTGAACCATGATATGATAAATGATATTCAGGTCATTTTTTTTTACAACGTAAGCCAAATAATACTCAGATAATAACGTAGTTAGCTTGTTTTCTGGTTTGCCAGACTAGAACTAGAATTAATTTATTTTACTGTATTTTGTTTAATCAACATTATATTGTTGATCATTATCTCTTTCATTCTATTTTATCAAAATGTCATTATTTTAATACAATCTGCTTATTTTGTGTAGTTCCATAATTTGTATTTATGTATTTATATTGTCATTTTTATTTCCTTGTATTTTATTTATCTTTTATTATCTTAAATACCCATCTTTTATTGCTCTCTTATTCAATTAACTTTTTATAGCCTATTAGTTGTTTTGGTGTGCATTGGTCTCTAAATCCATTTTTATCATTCTACATTTTTGTCAATCGTCTGTACAGCACTTTGAATTGCATTTGACTTGTATGAAAGGTGCTATATAAATAAAGCTTGATTGATAGAACTGATATTGGAAGGAAAACAGGAAACATGTATCTGAAGGACAAGACGACAAGATAACACCAGTCAAACTTACCTCTAAGTGGTCCTGGACCCCTTTCTTAATCAGCTCATGTGGAGGAACTTTCACTACACCGCTGCAGAAAAATAATGATAATCAAATAGTAATAAATAAATAATAACACACCTTAAAGTGTACCCAGTTATCCTGCAGTATATAACCTACCTGTATTTTGTTCCAATGTATTGAACAAAGATGAGATAACGTGCCCAGCTGCGCATGGTCTCTCCAAATGTCTTGATGACACTTCTTTGTCATATTGTTATTGCCTTTATAAGAGTAAAACGTTACATTTTTTTACTTAAACACTCTTTGGTTTCTGATGGGGACTGGGAGTCAGTGAAGGACGACTTTTACAAACCCCTGAGAAGCCCTCATGTGTTTTAGGAAGCGACGAACTACAGCAGAGACAACAACAAGGACATCCCACCTCTGGACAGCTGTGTTTGACCACGTGTTGCCTCTACAACATGCGTTTTGCACATGTGTGACATCTAACGTTATGGTCACTGCATGTACTATAAATTATAGCCACATTATGTAAACATTAATCCAGAGTTTTTAGGCGCAACGTTGCTTTTGAAGCGCTGTCGGTCCATTTTTGATTGCGTCATATTGCACAGAGTGGGTGTGCGTGTGTCGTCACTCAGCCGCAAAGCCTTCTGCCTTGAAACCCAGTGAGAACAGAGACTCTATAATAGTGGAGATGGGTCAGCTAGGAGTGGGATAAAGAGAGTCAACATCAGCAACAGATCATTGGAGGAGGATTAGGACAGGAAAAAGAAAAACTTTTGATAGTCATCTTATTCTATATTTTAAACAAACTGAATTGCTCTTTTATTTCACTTCATTCTTTATAATGATGTTTATATTTTTACTTCATTATTGTTATTCAATTGATTGATTGATCGATTGTCTATTATACAAGGATGAGAGAGTAACAAACAGGAACAAAGAATCTCACTGCCATGTCAATGTGTATGTGATCAATAAACTAAACTTGAAACTTCATTATTGCACAAATTACAGTAAGAAATATGAGATTAAAGTTTGATTTCCTCTGTTAAAGGATCTTAGAACTCAATATTTCTTTTCATAATACAAAATACTACATTTGAGACTATCAAAATATATAATGTCATGCTTCAGATACTCTGCTTTATTGAAACTATCAAATGTTTTAGATAGCCTTCGTGCGTTTATTAGGCCTATAGTAACATGGGCAAATTATTGACAAGGTTGATAACAGCCAGCTTTTATTGTGTTTGATTGCATTCACTTTTTGGCAACATCATTTTGTAGTAACGCAATTATTCAAAATATTAAAACTACATTTTAAAATAGTACTCTTATTCCCTCTTCTCTAAAAGCTATATGGACTATTTCTTGAGTGAAACAGACATAAACATTATTGTAAAATTGGTGGACAATGATGGTAGGTTGGGTTTTTTGCTAAATGTTTTAGATAGCCTATGTGCGTTTATTAGGCCTATTGTAACATGGGCAAATTATTGACAAGGTTGATAACAGCCTATTTATTTACTGAGCTTTTATAATGCTTTTATGGTGGTTATGTTTTTCTTCCTGCTTCAGTTCTGGCACCGACCCGTTTTTGCTGAAGCAGGAAAAGCCAACACTAGGATCAGCAGTGATTCATGGACAGACCTTCGTCTGGTCAGCTAACATTACTGCCAAGCAGCTGAAATATAGAGTGATATTGTGGTTTTAGCTGACGTGTGTCGCCTCACTGTTTTGAGCGATGCTCGTTCATGTCTATTCAGAGCGAGCAAGCGTGAGCCCAAAATTGACTTTCGTTGACTTAACGGCCACAGGTGTCGCTGTTAACAAGCAATTCTGATTCTTACAAACAGTCCCTTTAAGACAGAGGGTAAATACAGGCATATTCAGGCCGACAGTATGGGGAAAATAAAGTGTTTTTTTTAACATTTCAGCATGTAAACATGTTCTGGTAGAAACACAAAATACAAGTATGAACCTTTAAAGTCTCAGTTAGCTGATTATCTTCATACATCTCCCATGATTCATGTTGTTCTCCAGAGGTGTTACTGCAGGTTGTAACTAGTAGGCTCTCTCCTCTCCACTTTCAGTCTCCAGCACGGTACAGCTCCGCCTCTCTCTGTCTCTCCAGCAGCAGCAGCAGCAGTGTGTGTCTGTAGTAGTAATCCGCCTGCTCTCTCTGCGCGCACTGAGCTCGCATTTAGTGTCACGGTGCCACCGGGAGAGCTGGGCGACAGACTGCTGCGCGTCAGGGGACACCAGTCACCACCATCATCCGGACGGTTCAAGCGACAGACATCCCGCCGCGGGCAATGACATTGGCAGACTGAAGTGGGAATACACGAGAAATAAACGCAAAAATGACGGTGGACTTTGAAGAATGTATAAAAGATTCACCCCGATTCAGGTAAGAAGCTGCCTCTCTCATGCACACACAGCGGTGCGCAAAAATGGCACACCTTCTTTTACGCATGATTTTTTTTTTTTTAGATGGACGCTCATGTAGAATTTGTGGTGGTATCAACAGTGTAAATAAGAGAAGATGATTTGCTCATGTGTTCAACAGCATGGTGGCGCTTTTATTTCATTTTTTTTTTTGCATTTTTTTTATAAATCATATTCCCTGGATTTTTTTTTTTTTAAATGTCACATTTGGTTTGATATTGAAACATTTATTTGCATTATTATGATGCATTTTGCTGGAAGACACGCGTGTGTCAGTGGTTCCAATGTGATTGTGTGTGATTTTTTGAACGTGGGTTGTTGTAACGTTAGCTCAGTGCATATGAGAGAAGAGAGGGACACTCATTGCCACGCACAGTGAGGATCCATTTTGCTCTAGTGTAAAAATGATAAGTGATTTTCAGCATGTTGATATGCACTGAAAGAAGAGAAGAGAGAGGGACACTCCTGTTATTGTGGCCTTAAAGCAAGTGTATGATAGGACCCTCCTGTGTGTGAATGAGTGTTGCAGCATGGTATACAGGTTGGGTGCAGCATGGCATACAGGTTGGATGCAGTCTTTCCATTTAAGGCCCTGTCATCCAGTGGTGGAGACTGGAGAGGAGATGCCCTTGCAGCAGCAGCAGCAGCAGCAACATTTGGCCTGTCTGGTTAAATGGCATCAGGGAGAGGAGTACGCTCTCTCTCTGCAGGGAAGGAGCTCCTATCCTGGGCTCAGATCCAGATGTTCGGCCCCTTGCCTGGCCGCTGGAGGGTTGTAGTCACACACAGTCCACGTGCCAGTCTGGCACTCCTGAAACTAGCAGAGGAGAAACACCTCTGTTATTGTGGCCCCTTATAACAAAGTGAGAGTGTATGATAGGACCCTCCTGTGTGGGAATGAGTGTTGCAGCATGGCTTACAGGTTGGGTGCAGTCTTTTCATTTGAGGCCCTGTCATCCAGTGGTGGAGACTGGAGAGGAGATGCCCTTGGAGCAGCAGCAACAGCAGCTTTGGCCTGGCTGGTTAAGTGGCATCAGGGACAGGAGTACACTCTCTCTCTCTGCAGGGACGGAGCTCGTATCCTGGGCACAGATCCAGCTGTTCGGCCCCATAGCTGCCCACTGGAGGGTTGCAGCCACACGCAGTCCACGTGCCAGTCTGGCACTCCTGAAACTAGCAGAGGAGAAACAGCATGTAGGCCAGGGATGCCCGTTAATTATGGCTGGGAGATGGGCTGGTAGTGTCATTTTATTCAGTGTTTTAATGCAAAGGAGCAGGATGTTTGGTTTATTCTGTTTATAGACAAACAGTTTGTTCAGTTTTCTCTGTATCTCGTGTCTTCTCTTCTGTTTCTCCATGTCAGCGTCTGTTGCCTGTTTGCTCTCTGTTCTCTGCGGTTTGTCATTTTGCTCTCTCTTCCTCTATGTCAGACACAACTTATTCTGTTTGCTGAATGTTGTGCGACTCACAGCTAGTGAGTGAGAAAGCAGACAGTGGAATGAAAGAAAGTAAAGAGAGCTGAGAGAGACGAGACATTCAATTTGCTGCTTAAATCCCACCTCAGTGATGGATGGCCGAGACGGAAGGTCACAGGAAGAGACATTTTCTGCCTGGTTCACTTTCCCATGGTCTCATGAAGACTGTTATTTGGAAAATTCCAACACTGACAAAGGAAGCTGATGTTTCCTTGGGTTTACAAGCAGAAGGGAAAATTTAGTGTTGTGTAATACTGTGATCGTGAAATCCTCATCCTGGTTTTAGGAATATAAAGTTAACATGGAGCGTGAGATACCTTGTTTTTCATTCCCTTACTGTATACATGATATTATCCAGTTTTCTCTGATCATCTGTCTGTGCAGGCTTGTCTTGGGTTTGGTTTCTGCTGAACAGAGCTCAGGATACTTGTGTGCAAGTAAACACATGCATTTTCCCTGCTAAAAAAACCCAATAGTAGAAACCAGAGCTCAGTTTTACCTCGTGATATAATGATACAAAAATCCTGGGGCTAAATTCCTAAATATCCACTAATAAATAAAGAAGGCGTTGTCCAGAGAGAGCAACCTCATGTGACACATCTGTTACAATGAACTGACTCTTAATTAAAGACAGTCATTGCAGAAGTTTCCATTAAGTTGGATTGACCGGTGTCCCGGGTTTCTTTCTCCAGCCTGTTGTGTCATCCTGGAGAAACAGAGCCGGTCCTGTCTGTCTTCCCACACATGGTGCTAAAATAAAACACACCCTCTCACTGCAAGTCTTAACTTGTGCCAGTCCTGTATGTTCGCATGATTGGGTGAGCGAGAAAGAATCTTTAAGATATTTGAGATATGCCATAAGATAGCAGATATCTGGGGTATCTATAACACACATGTTTTTGTTCAGTCTCACTCGTACTGTATGCTTAACTCTTGTTCTGCCTTTTATTCAGCAGTTAATCACCTGCTGCATTCATTCATTCTGTAAAACCTGAAATGAAGCCCTGTGTCTGTGTGCACCTGCCTATAGTTGTTTTGGTACTAAATGGTTGTAATCTGATTCCCCGGAGGCACTTTGGGTTGTTTTTTTGGCTCAAAGAGTTCATGCTCATGGTTTAATGTTGAAGGCAGAACAGAATTGTGGTCGAACAAGTTTTTAACAAGCTAATTATTATAAACTAAAAACCAACTGACTTGACGATGACATTTTTAAAAGCAGTGTTAGGCGTAGGGCGTTACTGTGATTAACTTACTCACCTGCTAAGGAACAAGTGTAACACATTACTGTTTAATTTTTGTAAATCACCTTATAGTCACATCCTAAAGGCAAGTATGCCATGATCCTTTTAGAACTTATTTTTAGTCCTTTCATTGACGACACTGTTACGATATAAGTAAGTATTAATATGCATATGTGGGTGTGAGCTGTTGCCTAGCAACAGCTGCTGTAAGTGAGACAAATGGGAGCTCGGAGAAAAGAGGACAGGGAGTTTAAGAATGGGAGAGGAGAGTGGGTGCTTTGAAAAGACACCATCATTACTTTGAATTTGCCACACAGGGAAGAGTTTCATTATGAATAGTAGGTCCGTATACTTTCTGTTTTCATATATTGTAAAGTCATTAGTAGTTAGAGTTATGAGTGTAGTTATTGTAAGGAGCTGTGGTTGGTGGCGTTGGTGAGGCGCCAGAGATGAGATAATATCAAGCTTCCTGCAGGTGTGTCTCCTTCTCCAATGCACCGTGGCACCAGTGTCACATGTTGACTAATAACAAAATGAAAATACTGGATATGGAATAGCAGATGTTGCCTGTAGCGATGGATACAGCTGGGGGTTTACAGATCCAGAAAACCCGCCACACCTGTCGGTCTCCTCCAGTCATTTTTCTCTGTCTTTCTATCCCACCCGCATACAGCACACAAACAGCACACAAACAGCACACTGTATCCAGACAGGTTGAGTGAGTCAGTCAACAAGATACAGAAAGTGACAGGAGGTGGCAGATAGGCAGAAAGGCAGAGTGGACACAAAGGAAGTTATGTTGCAAATGTGTAACACAACCTAAAACAGTCTTATATTCTACCTTTTATAAACCAAAATACAGGTTTTAAATAAATCTGTGACATGAGTTGAAATGATGCTCAAGACATTTAGAAAAAATGGAATCTTTAACACTTTCCATGACGCCCATGTCTACAATGCTTTATAAACATGCTTATAATGCGTTATAACAGTGATTATAATTAATTATGAAAAGATTATAATGTATTAAAGCTATGGGAATTATAATACACCATGATCCTGGCGAAGGAAATGTCAGTGAGTGACCAACAATTCTGAAATATTAGGATATTGGCCACCTTATTTATAAAGCGTTATTACACAGGTTTGTTGAATACTCAATTCTGATTGGTCAATCATTGCGTTCTACAGTGTCTTGTTGAAGCTGTTTTATAGTAGTTCACCGCAAAATCACTCAGCATTACTTACTACTACAGGAATTACTTAAAAAATACATTTTGTGCATAAAATATTCAGCTAAGCCAAATTCATTGGCCATATAGACTGTCATCAGTAATCATCAACAGTGAATAATTTCCCATACAGGACCGGATAGGATTGTGTTACACTCACCACCTTCATATCACCTGAAAGTTGCCAAACCAGAATGTAGCTGACCTCATATTCAGATAATCTACAGGCTTCAGGTTGCTGCATGTCAGACCATGCAGCCGAGGAAATGTTAACAATAGTACACACATTTGAAAACCACACATATTTAGATGTTTAAATCTTTTATTTATCTAGTCATATTTCAACATCGTTGCCTGTTCAGAAGTTAATTTTGATGATTCATCACTCTTTTCTTTGTCTGATATCTGTAGTACCTATTGTGCTCCTGTCAGGTGTGTACTTCCCTTGTGGTTGCCATGGTTACTTGCAAGAATAACAGATATGAAGTCACAACTAGTCAGACTGGTGTGCTTTTTTGATAGAGGCCGCTCTTAAACCCCACATTGTGATCGAAAAGTAAACAAACTATGTCTTATTATGTTAACTAATCCAAAGTGATTATTTTTTCATTCCCTTCCTTGGCGCCTTCTCTTCCTTATAAATATGATAAAGATGTTATTGCTTGTGCTGCTCTTCCAGTCCCAGCTGGTTAAGTCCCATAATCATTAAGTTAAATCTGTAGCCTTGAAGAGTTCTCATAAATATATTCTATTGAAATCTAGAGAGACAGTCACTACATCCAGATATATTCTTATATAAAGGAGGATGAAGTTTATAGAGATCATTAGTGAACGGGATTTGGTAAGAGATTTGAAAGCACTATGTAAAAAGGAGCTTTTGGCCTCTTTTTATATGCGATTTCCTACATTATTTTAAAAGCATGTCTCCATTTATTGGCAGATTAAAGTGCTTTTTGATGCTCTAGATATATGTCTGGCGCCCTGGTTCCTCTTCACCGTCTGGAGTTTTATTCCCCACCTGCGTCATCAGCACCTCTAATCCTCCTTTTACACACATCATCGTTTTTTTTCTTATCTGAGATAATGAATTCCTATTGGTCAGCAGCCTGTGAAATATGTAAATATGCAGCACGCTGCCTTCTTTAGTCGGAGGGAGGACAGTAGCGCTGTTGTTGCCAAGGGTGACCAGCCATTTCGGCGGGCATGGCAACTACCTCTCAGTCAAGGATGTAGGGAGAGGCTCATATTTGTCCTCTTCTGCATAGAGCAGGAGCGTGGAGAGAGCACAGTTGTGTTATCTGCGGATTAAATGGAATGGTACACGGTGACCTTGAAGCGTCGCGGATGATTTTATAGTAGAAAAAGAAACGCATTAAAGTGCTGAATAAGATTACCTGTTGCTAAAGTAGGCTGACATTGATGTACTGCATGTTTGCTAATGCAGCGATGCTTGGAAAGCGTCCCAGACCATAGAGGTATGAAGTGTCAGCTTTCACCCATCGTCCTTGTCTGTTTGTCTTTAACTTATTTTGGAGAAAAGCACTTTCAGAGCCACCGTGACCCGCTGAACTTCACCCGAAATAGATCCTCTCTGCAACATCAAGTCCTCGGCAAAACGTTTAGAAAGATTCCAGACCACTCACATTAAGTTGCTAATGTCAAGACACTCATTCCCAACCACTCTCCCTAATGCATCCACGTACGCAGGAGATGTGCTCCTCTGACAGAAAGAAAACGACCGCGCTGGCCTCGAATCCCGATCCTCTTACCCTCCATATATGGAGCTTCTCCATCCATGTCAAAGCTTTTATCAGAACTGTTATTTGTTATGCTAAAGACGACTTTAACAAAATTGCTCTGCTTGAGAATCTCTTCTCTAAACCCAGAACTCCCATCAGTGTTTACTGGCAAACACCAGAAAACGGTGAGCAAATCTCTTGCTTTTGGCACTTATCTTGAGGGATTTGCCTTCAGAGCAATAGGCTTTCCTTTGAAGGTACAGGAAGGTCAAACAATTTAATTATGCTCGACTTAGTCCCAGGATGTATTTATGTAGGTTTAATATCTCTATGGTGGGTCGAATACATCAGCAGAAGTTTATGATCAAAGTGTTTTTTAATCTGCACAATTCAGCCAACCACAAATAATGTAGAAAATTGCTAAATTCACTTCCAGTTACATTATTTTTTACCATTGTGAGATGCATATGTATATGCATACCGTATATAACTGGACATATCTGACAACTTAGTCTTTGGTTTTGCCTATAAAATGTCAGAAAATGGTAAAAAATGTTGATCAGTGTTTCCCAAAGCCCAATATGACATCCTCAAATGTCTTATTTTGTCCACAACTCAAAGATGTTCAGTTAATTGTCATAAAGGAGTAAAGAAACCAGAAAATATTCACATTTAAGAAGCCGGAATCAGACAATTTTGACTTTTTTTTCTTATAAATTACTCAAACCGATCAATCTATTATCAAAATAGTTGCATATTCATTTAATATTTGACAAGTAATTGATTAATTGCAAATCTTAGCAATTTGAATAGATTTTGAATATTGGGTACTTTATTTTATATCTGGATTTGTGAACCCTAAAAAACCTATATACACTGGAAATATTGTTTTGAAATTGACTACTGAAATTTCCAAAGAAGGAATTCAGACCACATAAATTCAGGCAGACTGTTTTTAAAAGTATTTCCAGTGTGTCTGTAAAGATACACATGATGCAGTAGTTTTAAATGACCTCAAGCCTTGCTACTAACACACTCTTGTACTATGGGATGAAAGCTCCGACAGGTTGGGCTGCGGTAGATCGAGGATCAGGGAGACAGCGACAGTTTTTTAGTGAACTCCTAATGATGTTGGTGGTGAGATCAGTAACTGTCCTCCTCCTCCTCCTCCCCAGGGAAGCAACCATTTAACCACCAATTGACCCTTTTAACTCTCGTAACCTACAAGTGTCACAAAAAGACAATGAAGAGCATCGAGGCTCGTGAAAATATCTGACATCCCCCATCAGTTCACATAAATATTTTAGTTCCCACTGTGTGTGTAAAGGTAGAGGCCTTGGCGGAGCGCTCCGGCTGCGAACCGCAGGAAACGCGCCTTTCATGTCAGAAGCATGAAAAATTGTGGTTACTTCAAAGGAGTTGTGTGAGTGGAGATGTGGTGTTGGTGGGCAGGAGGATAGGGGTTGGTCCCATTGGCACTCCAGCATCTCTGTCTAACCCTCTGATGTGAAGATGTGTGGTGCTCTTTCTCTCCTCAACAAAGAAAACTCTCTGTTGAAAGACAGCGGACCAGTTGAACAAAGAGGGCAGCCCCACCCTTGTTGGTTTAAAAGCATGTGTGCATCAAATCAATGCCCCTGGATGATGTCAGATAAAATGAGCACACTGCTTCAGTAAATTACCAAGTAAATTAACTTAAAGAGGCAGGACACAGTAGCTATCTTTGAGCCAGTAATTCTTTTTTCAATAAAGTAATTGAGAGTTTTTCGACAGCCTCACAGCTTGCAAGCTGCATATTTGCTCACACAGCATCTTGTGTGGCTACTGACCTGTTTGAAGGGAAACATGGTGCGCAGTGCACGGATCGCTTCTCTGCTTACAAATCATGAATCCCTCTCACATGAGATCAAGTATTTACCAATAAACAGATTCTGATGGCTTAATCCAGAGTGATCATTCATCCAGAAGCTCAGTTCAGATGTCAAAAGAATAATGATAATAATAACCCACATGCAGGCTTAAGAGGAAATCTTCAAGCTCTGCGTGAATTTATAAAGCATCACATATAAGAGGAGGTGTGTCACTGCAATGATTGATTGAATTAGGTCTACAACACATCAAGAAGGATTAACAGGGATTTCTACACACATGAGTATCGCGATATTATGTTTTGTAATACTGTATCGATGCTCCAAAACACTGTGTTGATTTTATTTAACGTCTCCTTAAATCAGATGCTATTCTGTCTTTCAGAGGTTGTAGCGGACTCAGTTTTAAAGTTAGGGTGCTGGTATTATTGAACTGGTATTATAGAAAACCTAAGGAATCCATTGGTACCAACCATGTCATACTATCTCGTTGCAAAGGAGGCTACAACGCTCCAAAGTTATGCTACATTTTGGCGAGGAAAAACTGGTATGGCCATTTTCAAACGAGTCCCTTGACCTCTGACCTACGAATGTTATTTTCACCTATTGTAAAATGGTGTATTTGAATATTTCCACATACTGGGGTCTTGGGATTACATAAATTGGGTATGACTGGAAAGCTGAGACTCTTGTGGATCCAATGAGTCCAATTGTATTCATGTGTGATGATGTTAGTCAAGGCTTTTTTGTTACCAGTGCTGGTACTGATTCCTGTTTTTAGAGGCTGGAAACACAGAAAAACCTTCAGTCAAATTTACTTTAACATTGATACATGATTATTTATTGGATGCTCATGTGCGTTGATCAAATCTTTGGCAAGTGGTGATGGTTACGAGTGCAGTAATTTGAGCCTATATGTGGTTTTCACTCTTTATCTGCTCTGCTTTTGTGTTACACGTGCGTGCATACATGTGTGTGTCATATTGTCAGGCGTACCGTAGTTTGACGTGTTCATGGGAGAACATCAGTCAGCACGTGGACACTTCCACTGAATCCACGGCGCAGCAGATTTTCTGCCACTCTGCTGCACGTGCTGCTGGCGGACTTAGTGCGAGACCCATATATGAAATAGGATTATCAGTAACCACCACATTCTCTGATTAAATCAACTGGATAGCCTACACACCCTATTAAAGCTCACACACTATCAGCCTCTTACGCTGAGAACATCAATACAATTCCCCGTCCCGTTCAGCAGCTGCCGTGTGCAGGATAACGTGGAATAGCAGAAACTGGTTTGACACAGTTTGTGTCTGATTGCAGCTTTCAATTTTGCCAATTCAGGTACCATTTGCCATGGCTTTATGGGTTTATCCATAATATTAATCTGACCTTTAACCTAATCTAGCCTGGGTTATTTTTAGACCTAACCTCATGGTACAAATCGTGCTTCACGGGATTGTGAAGAACCACAGTGCAGTTTAGAATCTGCTCTGATTTTGCTATATTAAAAACAAGGGCAGCAAGGGTGTGAATTGTGGATTCAATATGAATGTACTGTATGTACAGATATGCATTCAAGGCGTTGATGCAGACAACTGACCCTTTGCCCCCCTTGGTTACTGTTGCTACGCCTGTCAAGCGCACATACTGTTTACACTGACAATGGAGGCAGATTTACTAATTGAATTGAGTAGTCATTCTTGAAACAATGTCTCTTTAATTTCACACAGAAGTAAACAATAACAGGTTTCTCATTTCAAGCCGGTGACCGTGGATTTTGTCGACTAAAGTGATGACTGCTGCCAGCAGAACAGCGGGCTGTAGCTGATGAAATCTGTTAACTAAATAACACCAACTCTGTAAGATGGTTGGAAACTCTGTCTTCAGCTGAATCGTTTTAAATCAAGAACCATGTAAAAAGACATGGACATGATGGCTATGTATGTGATATAATGCTAAAGGATTGTGACTAAAGCTGCACGTGCCAGGAAAAAAAAGTCAGCATTATGACCAGTTGATGAGTCATGCATGAAACATGGAAATAAAGGAGAAGCACAGTCCTTTAGTGGAGTAGAGCTATGTAGCCTCTATATTATAGACCAGAGGTTCTCAACCTTTTCGAGTCGCAACCTGCCAGAATAATCAGATTGGTGTTTGTGACCCCCCAGTTTTGTATAATTTGAACAGCCATCACCTAGGTGTCTAGGTGTGGATTTTTTCTGCTTTTTTTCTACCCCTGACTCACCCGAAATCCCCCGTTTAACTCATGTGCATGCAAACTTTGACTCTCACAAATACTCAATAAAATCTATTCTGTGGCAAATTATATCACTGGTACAGGCGATGTAATGTAAAACCCATTCCCCAGTCCAATATATGTTATTTTTTTAATATATTTTTAAGATGTTTAATTTGTTTTCTCCACAACCATCTTACCTCCTTACCTACCTACCATGATATGAGAGAGAGGCGGCCACTTGATCACTTCATATACATATGTATGAATTTATTTTGGATTGCATGTATATAATAGCAATTTTGCATCAATTTTTAGCTTGTAACTTTGACTTTTTCCTGTTATATACTTAAAGAAGTTGAATGTTTCATGTAATTTTTGCATCCGTTTTTAGCTTGTAACTTGACATTTTTCCTGTTATAAACTTAAAGAATTTGAACATTTAATTGAATTTTTGCATTTTACCAGATTTACATGATGTGCTGTATATTACACTTACAAAAATGACTGTCTTCGAATCGTTCCTTGAGGGTGAATCCAGTCTTTAAGTCCACTCTCTTTTTCCCAGTCTTTGTTGTACTTTTTGCCATATTTCGCCCGCTTCGTACCTGGCATTGTTAGCTAAACTCCATCAACCCCCGCAAAGAAGAAACAAGCCAGACTAGACTGGTATAGAGGAAAGAGACAGGAACAAGCCCAAATATGCAACTACACTTTAGAAACAACCCCAAAAAAATGCAACCCGCTACTACCAATATTTGTAAGCGACTTTTCAGGAAAATAAGCCCAAAGTTGCTTATAAGAAGTGTATAATAAGCAACTCTGCTAGTTACGGTTGCCAAGCTATCACTGAACAGTTGAGTTTCAGGGGAGAGTCACGACTGTAATGCCTCTGCCTCTGTACTCAGTTTTCCAATTATAGAGCAAAGATTGATGTTTAGTTTGACTAAAGGGTAAAAGGCTATTAATTAAAACCTCACAATTAAAGTTCGGACTTGTTCAATAAAGACATTACGATCAGCAGGAGCATGCACTCTGAAAAGAAAGCTTCAGTATTTATGCCCTACATCGATCCAGTCAATCCAGCTCAAATCAGGCGCATCAGACATTGTGAAAGGGATTCTGGGTATTATTTTGAAATGATCTTATATGAAACATTGGAAAACAGCTTTACTACAAGTTGAGTTAGGTTTGTGGCAGATGTAGAGGTCCTATTCCAGAACAGATTTCATTCCTGTCATGAGTTACAAGAGCGAAAAATGTGGCTTAAATTGAACCTTCTCACAGCAATCATTCAACCCCTCTGAGATCAGGAATCGGTGGGAGTTTGTTAAAATCCTGCCAAGGCCTGTTGAAACTCGAATCAAAACTATTAAATAAATTGCCTGCATCTTGTTCCTGGGCTGCTTTCTTCATCTTGGCACTACGTAGTATTTTCTCAGTGGGAAACGTTTGTCTGTTCTTGGGTGTCCTGCCCAGTTTCAACACTTCTTTTGTCTCCACTAAACTGCACATGTCAAGGCTTTTTCTGGTTTCAAATCCCTGTTTGCTGGTTTGGTGTGTTATGGCAATTACATCTTTTGTCATGATGGCTGACTGACAAACAAGCAGACAGACTTTCTAAGTTTCAGTAATCAGACTTGAAGCCATGTCTGAACTGTGAACCCCAAAATTTGCCACGGAGAGTTCGCTCCCCAGGAAGTCGGTAAATCACAATGGAGGAAACAAGCGGGACCGGCCGGCGTGTAACATGTGGAATTACATCCGTGGTGGTGAGCCAGACTTGTGTGCTGGCTGCCACACGTTTAAGCATGCATGGATAAACCCTTTCAAGACATTAGTACATGCATGCACAGATGCATAAAGCTGTTAAACATGTACAGTAGCAGCATGTGTGTTTGGACATACTGTACAGCACACACATTAAAGACTGCAGCTTATGGTGCTATAGTGTCACGTAGCTATTTATATGGTGGTATTCTGCAGGGTAAAATCAGCCAATGGGTTCTTAAGGCCCAGACAGACCAAACCGACATCAAAGAACTAGCGGCAATGAAGGCCGCATGTTGCGTCGCCCCACGTCGCCTTTGTCTTGGCCGACAAGCTGCACTTGAACACATCGCGAAGACTGCAGCCGACAGCTGATTACCACGTACGTTCTGCGCCTGCGTGAGAAGAAATAACTCTCCACACCAGCAGGCGGCAGTCGTCTGTATTCGTCATTTAAAAAGGGAACCCGAGGACGGTTGATTCATTGTCATTGTGAAAATATCTGTGTATTTGAACGATCAGATGAGATGAAGATGAAAAATGAGAAGAGCCTTCTGTGTGTGACCTCTTCACTTTACTCGTTGGCTTGCTTTCCTCACTTCCGTTTTTCTTCTCATGCACTGATACACTTAAGCTGAACAGCCAATCAGAGTGATCTCTCTCACCGGCGGGCTCTGCCACCGATTCAACATGCTGAATCAGCCGAAAAAGCTCCAACATGGGCAGACTAGAGCCGACAGCGCAGGACACACCGCAAAAACTAGGCTGACAAACGCTCACAGAGAAGCAGAAGGTCCCAGAGGAGAACATGGTGTCTCCAAACTGCTAAAACAGTGAGGTTTTTGCCTGCACAAGCAGGACTTTCAACTTCATGGTGGCTGTTTGTTTCTTTTGGATTTTTCCATACACGATTTTGCACTTCTTTATACAGTAGGGTTGAAAGATCAGTAAATCATTTTTCATCCCAAAACATTTCTTAGTCAGGGTAAACCATTTTAAACTCTACCATGAAATATCAACTTGTTGTTTACATCCTGTTTTAGTGGCTCACGTCAAAAATGAGAAATGTAGCGGGAGTAGCCAGTTTCACAAGACTGTCTATCACACACACACACACACACACACACAGACACAGACACAGACATAGACATTCTTCAGTTGTTTATCGGTTTATCATTTAAGATCATAGTTGGTCAAAGAAATCCCTGCCTCTGACGTTGGTATGATGACTAATGTTCCTGTGAAAAGAAACATTTAGCCACAAGTGGATGTTTGTCATCCACACACAATGTGGGTATTATGTGGTGTCGCTGAGCCCTGCTCGCCTTAAAAAAAACAACCCAACTGGTTTAAGAAACCGGCAGAGAAAAGACAGAAAAAGATAAAGAGTGAGAGGTCTTTTGTCAACATCTGTCATCCCTCTTACTGCTGCCCTCGGTGATTCTGTCTTTCACTGAAGCACACTTTTGTCTCCCTCTTGACTTCTTTCCCACAGGTATTATGTCCTTTTCTCACATTTTTTACCTCCCTTTCTCCTCTTCCTCCTCTTTTGTCTCCTTCCGCCCGCCATTGGTAATGTGGATGTGGGATGGATATGAATCACTCTCAGTGCTGCTGCAGCATGGTAGATTGTGTTTCATTAGATTAGCTGAGTCTGTCTGTCTGTCTGTTTTCTAACTGGATGTAGTTAGAAGGATGCAGGAAGAGAAGGTGGTTTATGGCTGCTGGAGGGATGATAGATGGCTGACAGGATAGGGAAGATAATTGATGGAGAGAAGGAGCAAGGATGGATTGATTGGATGGATGGACTCAGAGGAGGTGTAGAGTAAAGGACAGAGGGAGTGAAGAAGGATTTAATGGTCACCATCGTTACTGTAGTCCTGGTAACCTGCCTGATATTTCATACATTAACACGCTAAATGCATCATAAGTTACATTGTACGGCTGGACACACACCCTGGCAGCAAAGCATGAATGAAATTGCTGGTAAATTATAGTATAAAAAGAAAGAGGACACAGCCAGAAGAGGAAGTGGACAGCTGTCCTGTCAAATGGCGGGCGCTGGTCGGACACAGCTTCCCCGAGGTGACAAATGAAATAGTCATGCGGTGCACTCTGGCTCATTGCCGTCTCATGCAAACTAGGAGGAAGAGATGCTGTGTGTGTGTGTGTGTTGACTCTTACTCTCTCACATCTGGGATCCAGTTGAGCAGCTGGTTCAGATTTGGCTCAACTTTCTCTCTTTGTTTTAGCTCTGCTCTCTTATAGTTTTGTGCACTGTATAGTTTTCCTTTACATCCTATTGTTATTTTCAGCGTGTTGTTTTTTCTTCCTGTTGTTTACTCTTCTTCTAACACCTCTTTCTCTTCCTCCACCCACGTTCCTGTCGCCCCGGGCGGTATGTGACGCAGCATGGAGGAAGCGAATCAGGAATGCGTCAGAATTTTTGACCACTGACTTTAACTTCCGGTGTCTTTTAGTAAACTCTAGGGCTGGGACGATACGCCTATCTACCGATTCGATCGTATCACGATACTGGTGCTGATTCGATATGTATTGCGATTTTTAAATATTGCGATTCGTTCTTACGATTTATTGCGTTTTATAACACTAGACCATGGGAAAAAGTTGAATCATACTCTTCAAGGGACTTTTACTTTGGAAAATATCTAAATTAATACAATAAAAGTGTTTAATTTTCAGCATGTATGTAGTCAAAAGTAAAATATATCAGGCATTATCAGGCATTATTTATACATCTCCCTCACAAATTTGTGGTATTTTCTTTTTAATTTATAAGGGACATGTCATGTTTTATACTTCTGGTGAATATAATCCAATCAATCTTATTTCCATATATGTATTTTGTCTATAAAGTTCCCTTTGTTAACACCTTATTTTGAAAACCAGACGTAGTCACACATGTATACTTCCGCTAACTTCACCAAGTCCGTCTCTAGCTCTTACCTCCAGCTCCGTTCTCTTTATACATCCATGGTCAGCTCCATCGGGGCCGTTTGAATACATTTAACATAAATGTCAGTATATGGGTGCTCTACAGTTGTAGCGTCAGCCAATTTGACCACCATTTGACGGTTGGCTTGACCGCACATTACGATAACGTTTCCTGTCCATGACAGAGTTAGCATGCAGCTTTAGCCATGATGTCTAGCTCTGCTTTTTTTCAATGTGTTTCCATATTTTACTGTAAATGTAGTGTTTACCACGTTGGAAAATTTAAAATGTGAGGGTGCAGGTCGTATCCACGTAGACCCTCTCGGCTGCAGTTTGTTTTGGTGACGGATACGGAACGGATAGGACGTCACGTTACTCAGACTACAACAATACAAGCGTTAACTTCCTTCTACCTCCGCATTGACTCAAATTAAGCAACTATATCGATTCTGACATTAAAAAATGTATTTCAAAATCGTAAAAAAAAAATTGCGATACATAAATTAATCATTTTTTTCCCCACCCCCAGTAAACACCACCATTTATCACCATTTATGTTGATTTGTTTAATTTTCTCAGTTGCTCCTTTGTAATCTAAGTGTTTTGAGACATTCATCAGTGACTGTTCCCTCGCAGGATGTTGACACAGGCTCGCAGTGCGTCTGGCAACCCACCAGCCCTGATCCTCACTGAATCCAAACACCCCCGCAGTGCTGAAACCACACGTGTGATTGACAGGCCAATCTCCTATAGAGACACGAGGAGAGACAGGAGCACCGATTGCTCTCTTAAAAAACTGATGGATTCCCTTCACATTCCCCGTTGTTACATTATTCAGCCTGCATCCTCGTCTCAGATCTCTGTGGACTTCCTTGTAACCAAATGAAAACATTCCCATCTGCTGTGTCAGCAGTCCCGCACTTTTCTTGGATCCATCATTCCCGCCCCCACAAAGTCACACACATGCACTCTATATCGCATGGGGAGTGCCTCCTTCCATTTGTTGGATGGATTGCCCATTGCATACAAGTGGAAAAAAAAATCAGAACAGCTGAAGCAAATTCACCGGTCTATAATGGACAATATGTCCTGCAGCAGGAAGGAAGGATGACCAGGCTCAATATACCATAGCTTTGTAGGATCAGTGTGTGTCTATGTGTGTGTGTGTGTGCACATGTCACTGTAGAGTAGACAGATGTAGCTCGCTGAACAGGGAGGTTCTGTAAGAGAGATTTTGGCTGGGGAGAAAGGAGATTAAGGCTCAACTGTATATGAAACAAGCATAACTAAAGGTTTCACGGTGACTACAACTTGCGGTTTGCTTTGGACAAGAGAGCAATAAAACATTCAGTATCAGAGCAATAAAACAGAGCATGGACAGTTAAGGCTCAATTTTCACACATTTTTTTTCTCCACAGTTGTGAAACTTGGAAGCAGAGTAGATTTAAACGTTATAACACCTCGGGAAATGGTCCAAGAATGTAGCAACTGTTCTTGTGCATTGTACTTTTTGGTGATGCATAACTTGAGTCAGCCAACTGCAGGTTAAATGCATTTGAAATGTCTTGTATAACAGTAATGCCTCTAACTCTAAATTCAAAGGACGGTTTGGAAAGAATTATGCAATTTGGTGCTGATTACCGGGAAACTAGGAGAGAGTGATTAATTCATATCCAAGTACTTTTATAGCTTATAGTGATCACGGTTACAGAGATCAACCGCTTTTATGGATCAAAAAGCCTGAGACAGAATCATTCCTATACAAATGCTGTTTAAATAATTTGCTCATAGTAATCAATTTGTCCGCTTCCAGTGATTATTTTGGTTCTTTTCATACATGACAACATATGGAAAAACATTTTAAATCTAGGTTAGACAAACGTTAATTACATTTCTGTTTTGTTTTTGTTTTTTTACTTTACTCCCTTGATAACTTTGCCTCGCGGACCGTCTGCTTTCCGGCTGGCTACCTGAGGCTGATGCCGCGTGCACATTGAAATCATGACGGTACAGGAAGAAGAAAGTTATTTTGGTGGTAATCTGCTTGAGAAATAAAGAAAAAATAAAAGAATTCGGTTACAATAATCATTCGCTTATAATGATAAATTTGACCTGGACAGACGTGATCACTATAAGTGGTTTCCACTGTAATTCAATCCAATTCATTTTTGATCTAATCTATTGAGTGCACAGCAGGTCTATTGAACATTAAAACATGTAAAATTTGTTGATCTATTAGTCATTCATTAAGATTTTAGCAGTTATTTCAAGGAAATCCTCTTAAAGATAAACAGCCTCTTATAAATTCAATGCAATTAAGTAAACTCGACTCTATTTACTCCATCATTAGCATCGTTTTACAAGTTCTTTTCAGGAAACTTCCCGGAAAATTATAGGAAATTATGTGTAAAATAAATAATGATACCATTTACCTCATGTGAGATAACCTGAGAACAATCACAGTAGACCCATTGGATATCAAACAACAACCATTCGTCTCTTTTGCTCTTGTTCAGGAGCACTATTTTATGAAATCCCTTTCAAGCTAAACCATGACACACTGTATGACGTGTGTACACTGTACGCACGCACGCATACATACAGACGTGCACTTTGACTGTAACTGCATACATGTTCCAGACCCCGGCTCTCTGTCCTGCATGCTTTGTTTCTCTAGCTGTCTCAGTGTGCGGGGGTCTTGCGTAAGACCACCCCTTGTGTTAATGTAAACCTGTCTCTTCATTCTTTCTCAACCCCTGAACCTTCCCTCCACTTTCCATCCAGCTCCCTTTTTCTCACATCACACCAATACCACATATCCATCCATATAATCATTACTTAATACATAAATGCACAGTCATATTATATATTGTAACATGTGAATGCACAAAATATTCTGTTTTTTGCCCTTATACAAAGACAATATTCCTACTAAATTGTTAACATGGCTAATGAAAATGAAAACTAATATTCACATTTACATGCATCCGTGCATACTGCGATTAACGTAACCGGTGGCGGACTTGTTCGACCGTGCGAATGCAGCCTCTCTCTTTTATTCTTTCAATCACTTTCTTGAAAAAGTTGGCATTGTGATATTTGCACATATCCAAAACCCTGTTATATCCAAGTCTTTCATAATGCTTAAAAGTAGGTGTTTTTCTCCTTCTGACCAGAAATGTGGGCTTTTCTTTTGGGCATGCATCTCTGCAAACTGTTCGTTAGTTGGTTTGTGTACAACTCACAGAGCTGCCTGCAAACAAGCAAAAGACTGTGTGTCGCAAACTGCTGTAACAACCCCATTTGAGACGTATATTCCGAATGCGCTCTATACATGTCCAAAGAATGCTCCTAAAACCTGAATAGTATCAACATATCCCACATATCTTAGTGGGAAAAGGCTCCAAACGGAATAAGGCCTAATTCAAAATATCCAAACGTTTCCAAGCTGTTTACATGATCCGTATCAAATTGTCATATTCTGAATAATAGTGGAATATTAGTGTGCATGTAAACGTAGTCATTGCATTGCCAAATCAGGCCAACAGAAACTGGACATTCACAGTTACAAGAGGTAATGGAACTTGCTGTATGGTTCTCGCGTTCATTAGGTGTACAAATGTTATCCCAAACTAAATTTGTCTGGTCTGTGAGCTCTGTGTCCCAGATTGTCTACGTGGCCTCTTCAGCAGATTCCATTTCCTTTCTTACAACACACACACTCGAAGATAAGGGACCGTGTGTGTGTGTGTGTGTGTGTGTGTGTGTGTGTGTGTGTGTGAGTGTGAGTGTGTGTGTTTGTGAAAGAGGGAGTTCTTTATTGAACAGCCATATATTGAAAACATTCGGGTCTGTGGGACTTTTAAAAATGTGCTGACGGATCGTCTAGGGTTTTGAGATTGCGGTCACTGTTGATTTTGCTGACAAAATAGGTGGATGGTATTGGAGGTATTCTTGGTGTATTAACATTTGGAAGCGTCACCTGTGATAAAACTATGACTCCCTGAGCTAAGGTCATCAGTGTTTTCTGAAGTCTATTCAAGCCATAGTATTCAAGATTGGCTGAAAGTTGACATTTATAATTAGATATCATTGCAGCCAAGCGGTGATGTACGTTTACATGCATGGAGTAGCTACTGGTCTGATTCCAGCTGTAGTACAATGAAGCTGATTATATTAACCTTTAATATGAGCTCACCTTTTCAATGAATCCATCCTTCCTTTTTTTAAACCCCAACATCGCATTATAGTTACAGGGGACTGGTGACTATCCCAGCATGCATTGGGTGAAAGGTCGCCAGTCTGTTCAGAGCGATAACACGCATGTAGACAAGCACATTCACACCTGCGGGACCTTTAAGCTGTGGGAGAAAACTGCTAACTGCTGAGCCAGTGAACATAAATATCCCTGTTGTCCTCCTCTGTCTCACCAACATGCACATAAAAACTAACCTGACCCGCCAGATGGTTTGTTACACAGAACCATCTGAGAAGCCGTCATTGGAAACTGTTTGGAAAAGGGCAGGCACTTTCAAAAATGTACTTGGCAGGTGATTGGATGAACCATCTGTCAGTCAAACTCTTGCCAAAGCCAGTCGGGAGAAGAGCGAAAAAAAAATTTTTCCATCGAGAAAAACCTCCAGTGCCGTCCTTTGCTCTTCTTTCAATAAAGAAATACTTAGGTCTGATATAATTGATGCTATTGCAGCATCTACGCTAACCGCCATGGTGGTTTAGAACGAACAGTCGCCTCAGTGTTACGTCACACACACATAAACCACACCTGTAGTTGCCAGTAGCTCCTCACAGGACGCTGATTGAGCCGTGATCTGGCTCGCCGGACACAAACGCATCACTGAAGTCTGACAAGATGGATTTTCGTCTGATATGTTATCCCGCGATTCTCATGTGATCATGTGACATCATGAGAATCCATCTGCCCTCCAAGGTAACATAAAAACAGCCTGGTTGTTGAGAGAATAAATACCAGAAAAAGTCCTGTATGATCAAGTGATGTATGTCCATGAACCACAGCTAAACCCAGAAAACCAAAACCAGACCTCAGGTTACTTTTGCCCGAGATCTGACCACATTGCGTGAGTGAGATGTACATGATCAGATGATTACTTAATGCCAACCAGACCAAGGACCATTCTCAGATGGATAAAAGTGTATATCAGTTGTTGTTTCCTCTTTGGCAGATCTGACTATAGTGTCAGCAGGAGGCTTATTCCACTGATGTTCGGTCAGTGCTGCCAAAGATAACAGGAGGAGAGCGGGTTGTTGTGCAAAGCTTCACTTCTTTCTTCTGGTACACAGCTGGTTCAAAGCAGCATCTCTTCTCTCTCACATCACACAGAGCCACAAATAGACGCCTTAACTTAGAACGTATATCTTTAGCTCTGCTACTGTAGGTTAGTGTGGGAAGAGGGATATAATCAAATATTAACACATACTGCTCCCATACTAAGCCGTAACCTATTCAGTGTGACAAACACAAACCTCTTGCTTGGAGGACTTCCTGGATGATATTTGCGTCATAAATGCGGAAAACTGCAATTTACATTCCCACCAGTTAGATGCCATGTTGTCGAAAAATCATAAAATCCAATTTACAGTAATCTCCTCATCCATATAAGGCATGATGCGCTAATTGTGATAAATTTACTTTACTCTGACAAATTTCAGTTCCAAACAGCATTGAGACAATAATGGTAGGCAATAGAGATTAAAGTAATGTTCTATAGTGAAAGTTTATTTGATTTCCATCCCATTGAATCCAATGTAAAAATACCCAAAACTTAAATGTGTCATTGAGTATTTTAGCTCTCAGCTTGCGACATTTAACTTGAGAGCGTCCTGGCATATGTCACATCTTGTTCTGCATTCAATACTACTACTATTTCGACATTATATAGAGAGATGATAAATATTAATATTGATTTAAGACAGCATTTTGTGAACAAATTCCAAAAATTAAAATTAAATGTGCCAGATGCGAGATTGGGAGCATTTCTAACCTGAAGGGTAACTTGAGGGTAGGTATTTACGCTTCCGCAATGGCGCCGTCAGTCAGGATGGCGTTATCAGCTGTAACCGCCGTATGACAGCAGTGCCGAGCGGCGTCTGTGAGCTAGCCAGTGGGGCACGCTCACATACACGAATATGCACTAAAAGCATGTGCAGCCGGCCCGGTGATGTCAACAAAGCACAGAGAAGCTCAGATTACAACACACACAGAGGGAGAGCGACTTCATTCTCTGCTCAGGTAGACATTACTCCTCTATATCTTTACATAGCAAATAATTGTTTGTTGCAAAATTAATGCTCTGAATATCGTATAGAGCACCTTTAAACAGACCTCCTGTCATACAGTCACCACGTGGGATCAGATTTCTGACTGTCTATCAGCCAGCTCTATGTGTTGTTTGTGTGTATGCATGTGCTTAAGTCAAACATTTGTTAAGACAGTATAAACTCAGTATATATATGTGTATGTGTGTGTGCGCGTGTATCAGGGCTGAAACAAAGGGCCGGCCATATCTGTGCCAGACATTCTTTAAGAAAGAAGTCATCCTCTGTGCTCTGATAATAGGAACTGTGTCTCCTTGTTCTTGGAGAAAAGCCTGAGGAATGTAGATTCACTCTACCTGTAAACCTATCTGTATCAGTCCATTCATATCTGTATTATGCTCTCTTCAGTCATGCATCAACATTTTACAAACCAGCTGGGAACAAGTGGCGCTTGTGATTTTTTTTGACAGATGTATGAAATAGAGATTCTTCTTCCTGTATATTTTGTAACACAAATACTAACAGGAGCTTTGCAGAGGTGGCTTGAATCCAAATTCTTGCTTATTTTTGTTATCATCACTAGTCAAGTTTGCAGCTGACTGCTGTTGTTTCCTGTAAAGAATACCTCAAGCTGCCATCTTAATGTTCTACTATGTCCTCAAAAGCCTGCTTTGATGGAGGGAAAGGGCTAAAATATCCTAAAGGACAACATGCACTTTCATTCTGGTTTTAGTTTCTCTTTCTGGCTCTGAGCTGCAGGCGCGTGGGGGTTGTGATACATAGCTGGGTTAGTCATTGGCATCACAGCATCATAATATCTCTTGAGTTCTTGCAATATAGAGTCATCCGTGTATGTCGAGAACAGAAAGTTTGTTTTATAAAACTGTGCTTTCAGAAGATATTATTGCACATAAGCAACAGAGAGGTAATAACGACATTGAAAATTGTCCTTTTGGACGCATTTGTTTGTACGCGCTCCTGCGTACGATAGCTCTCATAAATGGGAGAATTGATTCCTCCGATGTGAAGAGGCAGCTGGATGCAAATTCAAAAGACACAGTATCTTCAATTCATGACTAAAGACATACTGTGCAACTGTATACTGATACTGAACCTTTGTGGATCATCAGCCCAGCTGAACTGCTCTTTTTCTGTGTGTACAATAGCCAATGGGGAGCTACTGTATCCACTACATTTAGCCTTTTGTGTGTCTCTGAGGAAAAACAGTCTTGCTGAGACATACATTCATTCCCTCTCAGACTAACACACAGATGTGATGTAAATATTTAGCTGTGGTCTTAACACAAGACCCAAAGTCATTGTTGTCTGTCCCTCACTTTGTCTTCTGGACTGTAGAGAGGATAATCTTCCAGTGCGACTCCATCTCTACGCTCTGTCATCCCCTTACAATCAGCTGGCTGTTAGTTGGACGGATGCAAAGAGGACAGAAGCAAAAGAGTCCTGGGAACAAAGTGCTTATACACCACAGGAGGTTTTCTTCCTCCCCTGCGTTTCTCATGCAAACTGCATCTGTATGCGTGTCGTCTGCTGCTTGCACCCCACTGGGAGGTCAGCAGAGGTTAAAGAGGTCGGAGCATGGGATGAGCTCGCAGCCCCCTTTTTTCTTGCTTTCCTTTTTGACTTCCTGCTGCATTCAGTCTGTTGTGGGAGGTCATCACAGCTTCTCAACTCAAATCACAAAAAAGACACTCTTAACACACAAGGAGTGTTGCTGTCATTTTGCATCAAGTGATCTCTTGACATTCCAGTGCTTGATCAGATACGTAGATGCTCTGTGAGTCCGTCTCTTCATCTTCCAACTATTTCTTTAACCCCCTAATTTGAGAAGACGAAGCCCGTCATTTACACAATGTGGGGATTGAGGGCACATTCCTCAGAGTGTGAGTGGAGCGTGATCAAACGTGCCCTCGAGCCCTGAATGGTTCAACACCACAACTCCACCCAGGCCGCAGCTCTCCTCCCTTGGGACAAAGGATGTGTTGGCACAACTTTGTGCTGCCTGTTGTCAGATTTCAAACCTACCGTAGGATTTGAGGTGTCTGCATACTTACCAACCTTGAGACTTGAAAAACAGGGAGGATTTCAAAACCGAAGTGAAGTTTAAAAAGGTTTCAAATTGATTTTGTTTCCTGTATTCTGGTGACTTTTGAAGAATGAAAATAGCAAAATAATAACCACACTGCAACAACATTTTTATGTTAAATAGGCCTTCTTTTAATTTTACTTTTAATTCTCAGGAAAGATTACAAGTTGCGAGAATCTCTGGCATAAACTAATATTCACCAGTTCTTAACTCAGTTAGTACTTTATTTAATTTGCAAAGATATGCGCCATCTCAAAGTAGTGCTGCGATATTGGATGTAACAGCGACTGTGATAAATGAAAATGCACATCCCATTGTTCTGACTCCGTCTCTCACCCACTGAAGGCCCTCTCACA
>CAKAOH010039591.1:50017-64775 GCA_916701665.1 Sebastiscus tertius
GTGTTGGCACAACTTTGTGCTGCCTGTTGTCAGATTTCAAACCTACCGTAGGATTTGAGGTGTCTGCATACTTACCAACCTTGAGACCTGAAAAACAGGGAGGATTTCAAAACCGAAGTGCGGTTTAAAAAGGTTTCAATTTGACTTTGTTTCCTGTATTCTGGTGACTTTTGAAGAATGAAAATAGAAAAATAATCTCTGGCATACTATTCACCAGTTTTTATTAGGGTTGTAAGTAAATATTGAAAAAAATCTAATATCACAATGTTATTTTTTTGTGATACTGTATCAGATTTCAAAAACACCATTGATTTTTAATTAATACTTTCCATTGCAAAGATTAACTCAGTTAGTACTTTATTTCATTTGCAAAGATATGCGCCATCTCAGGTATGTGCCCTCTCAAAGTAGTGGTGTGATGTTGGATGTAACAGCGACTGTGATAAATGAAAATGCACATCCCATTGTTCTGACTCCGTCTCTCACCCACTGAAGGCCCTCTCACAACGCGACAACGGTACCACTGCGCTATGAAAACCATTATTTCCAATGGAAACGGCTCGCCATGACAGCTTTTCACTGCGTCAAGCAAAGCCCAACTTTGGGTAATGTATGTGTTGTGTCGTGAGCAGCTCTCTTTCGCCCAGAAACCACATTTGGTGTAGCTATATTGTTGTCCGGGTGGAAACATTAGGGCTTATACACACTGTACAGTGCCAGAAACAGAGTGTGATAACAAAAAGGAAAAAAAAAGGTGGGAAATTTTATAAAATAAATTAGGAGAAATGCAAGATAATCATGACCCCGGGAGAAAACCGAGAGAGGGTAAGGAAAAACGTGAGTCACCCGGGAAAATCGGGAGCGTCGGCAAGTATGTGTGCCTGTCATCAACTCGTGGTTGCATATTTTCTTCCATTCCTTCTTTTGCAATATTTAAAAATGATCTGCCAACATTAAAAAAGTGAATAAAGGCCGAATCTAGATCACTTTTTACTGACCACCAAACATAGCCACAATATTGGAGATCAGAGCCTCCTGCTGTGAGGATGCAGTGGATAAAGCCCAACACGCTCCGCCATGGCCAACATCAAGAGGGATTGTTTTGTTATGGTAATCACAATGGTTTAAGCTGCAAATGTGCTGAAATGTAGTGCCACTTTAATGCACAGCATGGATGAGCGTAGGATCAGCAGGAGGGAGGGAGGAAGACAGCTGTGTGTGTTTGTGCGTTCTGCGTACATTTACTAAGTGTTAATGTAGGAAACTCGGAGGAGCAGATCGAGGATTTATAATTTTATAACCGTCTGTTTCATTCACTCACGCAGGTTCAAGCCTTTATGGGAACAGAACAATTATGGTCACTTGATGATGATGTAACTCACGTTGCATTTCTCTAAGTCAGCAGAGTGGCTTCCTGTGGAAAACGGTCGCTGAGTTTTTCCCTGTTTTACTCTCAGCCCTTCTCTCTTTGTTGGCAAGAGAGGAGAGAAATATGTTTTATTTTCCAAGAAGAAGCAGTTCCACCTGGCTTGAGCTGCGGTTCCAATACATTAGAGGGTAATCATTTCTGTCCACTTCGCACTCCGAAGCGTCCAACACACTTCCTGTTGGCCTGTTGATGGAATGTACTCTGGAATGATATAATGACGTTCCCACATCCCAGACTGCTCGACCAGAAGTATTTTAAATGCATTGTGTTTATAGAGAGTGGTGTTCAAGAATTCTGCTTATGAGTAATGATAACAAAGACGCGTCACATTTGGGCTAATGGTGTGCTTTAGTGAGGCAAGCAGGCAGGTGGTCTGACAGCTGCTGGGAAGCAGAGAAACTGTATCTGCTGACTTATAGTGTGTTTGTGGTAATGCTTTGTTGAATTATAGAGATACTGCACAGGCAAATATGCAGCCACTTATCCTCTGCTGCTCATAAGACCCTGAATATCGTAACTCAATCAAATATCCCCCAGCATGGACAGCCATGTCCTCTTTAAAAGTCCTTCTTGTTGGAATAACTTGCATTAAAGCACAGAGCCGGAATAATATACTCTAGTTCACCTTACCAAGCTTACCATAGTTGGATTTTTTTAGTGCTGAAACAATTAGTAGATCACCAGAAACTTAATCAACAACAATTTTGACAGTAAATTAATTGTTTAAGTAATTTATCAAGCAAATAAATTAAATATTTTTTGGGTTTTGGTAGGGCAGACTTTGAAGCTTCGACCGTTGCCATGGTAATTTGTCTCCAAATCAGTATTCAAATGCTTTGTTTTTTTATTTTTATACATTATATATATATATATATGTATGTATATATATATATATATATATATAATAGTATGTAATAGTATGTAATAATAATGTATAAATCCCAAAATAGGACGGATGTCACTGTTTGTTGTGTGTAGAGGTGCGTGTGTGTACAGTAGTGCATAGTAGGGTAGCAGGGTGATGGATGGGTCCACAAACACCGGACTTTCGCCCAGGAGGCCGGGTTTGTGAAACTAAAAGTCACATTTACTTATTTTCATCATGACGTTTTTTCCAAAACCTAACAAAGTAGTTTTGTTGCTTTTTTTGTTGTGTTTTGTTTCAATTTCATGGTCATTTTAAGCCAAACCATGTTTTTTTACTAAAACTAACCATGTAGTTTTGCTGCATTATTTGTTTTGTTTCAATTTATATTAACCGCGTGTTAAAAATGTGTGACCATAATACAGAATGAAAAATGTTTCCCTCTAAATGTAATTGAAAATGCAGATCAGTTGTATGGGTTCTTCATTTAGTAGGAGACAGGGTTGATTTGAAGAGATCACCTTGGGCTCTAGGAAATTGTGTAATCGCTTGTAATTATTAATCGCAGCCCCTGTGAAGAAAAACTTCAATAATAAACCACTTTCTTCCCCAGAGGTGCCATATCATATTGAGTTTAGCTTAGTATAAAGCCTGGAAACAAAGGGGAAAGCTAGCCTGGCTCAGTCCAAAAGTAACACCTCTACCAACACCAGTAAAGCTCACAAATTAAGACGTTATATCTTGTTAGTTTAAAAACCAAAGTATAAAAACCACACTTTGTGGTTTTATGAGCCTCCTCTGGTCTCCTGGATAATTAGTGAGCTGTAGAGGTGTTAGTAGACACATTTTATTACCTTTGTACAGAGACTGACTGGCTGTTTGCCCTTGCTTTAAGTCTTTATGCTAACTGGCTGTAGACTTATATTTACATATATGAGAGTGGTATCAATCTTATCTTAAAGGAATAGTTCAAGAAAATAAGCCTGAATGCACTGGATCAGCACTTTGTCTCAGCTGGCCCAGTTTAGTTTAATACCATTAAACTGAGGCTCGAGTACACAAGCAATGGTCCTTTTTGTCAGCATCATGTTTGGTCTCTTTGTCTCATCAGCCATCGGTGCAGTCAAATGTTTTTTCAGGGAATGAGTGTGATGTTTGTTGTGTGTTGGGAGCGGGGTTTAATGGGAAGCAGTGAAGGCGTCTTTGTTAGCAACACATAAGATACTAGTGTTTGGCTTGGCTAGTTGTCGGTGTGAAAGGCAGTCTGTTTAGGCAAGTGTGTGTGTGTGTGTTTTGTGAGAGGATCATTTACTAGAGGCTCTTTTGATGGAGTCTGTGCACGTGCATGTGCTAATTGGGCCATTGAGACTTGAATCATTTTGTTAAATGGGTGACTGAACAGCTTCAAATGTTTGAACTAGGGCTGTCAACGTGAACGTGATAATAACGCGTTAATGCAAAAATCATTTTAACGCCACTAATTTCTTTGACGCATTAACGCAATCGAGCTTTCAGAGGTTGTAGCGGGCTTGCTTTTAAAGCTAGAGTGAAGATACTGGCATCATATGAAACTAGAAAACCTAAGAAATCCATGTCAAACTATTTTGTCAGGAAGGAGGCTAAATAACGCTCCAAAGTTATGCTAAACTTTGGGTAGGAAAATTTTGGCATGGCCATTTTCAAAGGGGTTCCTTGACCTCTGACCTCAAGATATATGAATGAAAATGGATTCTATGGGTACCTACGAGTCTCCCCTTTACAGACATGCCCACTTTATGATAATCACATGCAGTTTGGGGCAAGTCATAGTCAAGTCAGCACACTGACACACTGACAGCTGTTGTTGCCTGTTGGGCTTGTTGAGTTTGCCATGTTATGATTTGAGCATATTTATTTATGCTAAATGCAGTACCTGTGAGGGTCTCTTGACAATATTTGTCATTGTGTTGTGTTGCTAATTGATTTCCAATAATAAATATATACATACATTTGCATAAAGCAAGCATGCTCACTCTCATGTTGATACGAGTATTAAAATCTCCCTTTAAGGTACATTTTGAACAGATAAAAAATGTGCGATTAATCATGGACAGTCATGCAGTTAATCACTATTAAATATTGTAATTGATTGACAGCCCTAGTTTGAACATATTCTGCAATGAAAATGGAGCTTTTTAGATTAACAAATGTTCACCCATGCATTTGTAATTTTCTTTGTTTGTCCTTTTGTCTCTCTCAAAAACACAGTCCTCAGCTTCATGCCAGCAGCTAATGAAGGAGGGTTACAGACAGACAGCAGGCAGACAGAGAGAGAGAGAGACTGTCAGATGGACAGACGGAGGCGTGCACAAATGAAACAAAGAGAGAAGGGGGAATAGATGATTTCTTGGGGGAGAAGGCAGTTATGGAGAAAAATTAGAGCAAAGCACTGAGTCGATCTGACAACACGATGACTCGTATCCTGTTCTAGAGAACCCTTTCACAAACAGGTCGATGTCAAAAGCTGCAAATGTTTGTTTGAGGTGACCAAAATTGGTTGTTAATAATATAGGGGCTTGGTGAGTGTGGTTTAGGATGTAAGAACAAAGAGATGAAGGATGGGCTGCACTTACTGTCCCCACCCCAAAACCACCTGCGTCCGCTCACTGTCAGACAAAGACAACAAGACATGTGATCAACGATTTTATCTTAAAATCTGCAATACTTCAGTCGGCAAACACAGAGCTGATTTTCAAATGTAGTTTAACCTTTTTTTCTTGCAACAAGTGATGGTGTAGAAACATGGGAGAATAATGCAGATCACATTATTAGAATCAAAGAAAGATTATTATTCAATACAAGTAAAAAGATTTAAACCCACTGATATTTTCCACAAAGACAAAAATGTGTGACTTGACTGAGACTGACATGTCATGATTGATCATTTTGCATTGAGCAGGACTGAGCTCTCTGAAGCGTTTAGACATCAGTATGCTACTCAAGGGCACTTTGCCTGTGACAGCGGGCACTGCAGATGCAACACAAGCCACTGACTCGGCACCGTAACACACTGGCCTGTCCGTGATAAAGATCGTATCAGCAGGTTGTTGTGTTTTGGCTGATTTTCTCTCTCTCTGGGAAAGAAGCATCGTAGAGTAAGAACACTGGAAAATGAGCGTTTTTGAGAAAGAGGGAGCTGGTGAGACTGAAAGGGAGATGTACGGGGACAGACACATCATCAGACAGACAAAGAGGAAATTGGTCAGTAAAAAAAAAAAAAAGCGCGAGTAATGCTGATGCCTGTTGCCATGGTGATTGGGGTCAATGAATGGTTGCCATGGAGCTCGCTACTTGGAATTCTGGGAAGGGGATATTTTGATGTGTGTGTATGTCTGTAGTTGCGGGTGGAGGATGATGAAAGCGTGTATACATTATAAATGAGACAGTTTGAATCTCTCTCTGTGTACTTACAGTAATAACAACAAGACCTTCTCCTGTTTAAACTGAAAATAAAGAAACAAAGAATTAAAATGCACGCTACAATGTCTAACTTTTCTCATTTCTCTTTACAATACAAAGGAAATTATTGAGATAGTTTAAGTTCAAACTTTTAGCCAAAATTAGAGCAATTGAGCATTTGTTTGTTGTGTGTGATGGAGACAGTCAGACCCTTCAGTCTTTTCAGACACTATTTGATTTGAATTTTAGAGTTAATTATGGTTAGGTTTTAATGTTTTATGGTGCTACATGCTAAGGGCTGAGTGATATGGATTAGGACGTGAAAGCAGGAACAATCTAATTGATCTGGGGGTGCAAACCCTTTTTGTACTTTTGGATAAAATTGTAAAATTAAATAAAAAGCTGATCAAATCTCAGAGGAGTGGCTTGTCACTTAAAGGAGAATAGCTGTTCCACCTCAACAGACAGCCTTAGGTGAGTCTGAGCCGGTGTTGTTGCTAACTCCAGGGCTAACCGCCTTCACTTCGGTCAATCAATCAATCAGCAGGTGGCTGGAAATCAAGACCCGGGAGCTTGGCTTGGGTCTTGAGGAGTTGTAGCATTTACTCACTAACAAATAAACTGTACACACACTGCACTGCTACATTCACAGCTATAACGTTACTGATAACTTCATATTCATCGTCGTCATACGCACACAGTCTGTCAAGCACTCGCTATCGTTACGCCAGGCAGACATACAGCTGACAACCTGCATGTGTCCACGACAACACACGCAGCATCGTGGCTGCTACAGTAACTCTCCCAGTCTGGTGAACTGGGGACTGTTGTTCTCATACACCGCAGCTGGTGATAAATGATGGATTTAACCATAAAATCCATAATCAAGATACTTAATTGATGCTAAATAGATGCTAAAATCATATAAACATCCAATGTTTCAGGGTGCCCTGGTAGCTCACCTGGTAGATCGCATACCATCAAGGCTGAGTCCTTGCTGCAGCGGCCCAGGTTTGAATCCGGCCCATGGATGTATAATAAGACTTGATACTGTGCCGCCGCTTAGCCTTGTTTCCAATTTTGTTCCAGTGGCCACTCACGGTATTGCAGTGACAAATCCCCCTGCTGCCTAAAAGGCATTTTCCCCCATAGACTACCACAGTAAAAGAGACGTCTGTAAAACTGTTGACATGACACCTCGAACTGCAAACAAGGTAGATTATGACTCTTCATATTATACATTTTTGATAAATGGAGATTTTATATTTGTAAAACTTTCCTCAAGCAATTCTCATTGGACTGAATCGGTGCCATCTTGGGGTCTGGTATCCGGTTCTTATTATATTATACATCCATGGCCCTTTGCTGCACGTCATCCACTTTCTCCCCTGCCTTTCCTGTCCGACTCTCGCATCAAATTAAGCAGAAAAAACATCCACTGTTTCCATCAAGAAGCCCTGCTTATTGCTTCCTGGTACAACATCTCCTCATATCAGACGGTTTTAAAAAATTTGCATATATCTTCCTATGACACATCACCACTGTGTGTCGTGTCTTGTCTGTTCTCAGTGATGTTGAGGATAATAGTGTCTTATAAGCCCATGAGGGCGGGGCGCCATTAGGCATGCATGCAGGCGGGTAAGACAACAATTACTACAGTAAAACATGCATGATGATGCTTTAAAGTAACTTTATTTATGGTTTTCTGCTCACTGCCGTTCATCTTCTTTGAGGCATGAAAATGTTGTTATAGATAAATGTTCCAGCTGTCAGCAAACAGTTGTTCACGCAGCAGCAAGCGTGCCATGACTTATTCATCCTCTTTGTTAAGCAGAAAGTTAAGGTATGAATGGAACTAAATTTGGCAGGTTAAATGTTTTACACATAGTTTTGACTTGTGTCCTGTCAGAGTCTTCTGATAAAAAACATGTATTTGGTAGGTTTCTGGGTCGGTGTGTGTGTTTCTGTGTCGCCCGTCATATTCTGAATCTGATTCATTTGTTTATTCATGATTATGTGTGTGTATGTGTGACTAGACTACACATGTCCACCTGATGTCAGTAGAAAATGAGGTCATTGCCCATCACACACAGTCTGATTTGCTGAGTCAGCTCGCAAACAATGTCAAATAAAAGATGCATGAATTACATGACAAACTGTTGATGATACCCTAAATTCTTTTGCAATATATCAGTAAAGTACAGTATGCTTGTATCCAATAAACAAAATGCACATCTGTCACACACAAATACACATGTAGTTTAGGTCAGTGGCTCAGATTAGGAAGCATCACAGAAGAGGTTGACGGTGAATTAAGATTTATCAAAGGACACACATGCACACGCACACTTTGCATTTATGCTCCATTAGCAGCCGGTTCGCACGAAAAGGCATATGGATGACACAATAATGTGCAATAAGAACATGTTTCTTGCTTTTGATGTGTCATTAGTACGCCATGTAGTCTGTACTGACTGATTTCACATGGATAAACGCATCCATGTGAATATGCTACGCTCAGAGCTAGTGATGAAGAAGAAAAAGCGAGGTCGATGGGTCCAACAAACACACGACTTTTAACCCGAAGACCGGTGTTTGAGACCAATGTTTTGTTTGTAAGCTACGTTAGTGACATTTGTCCCGTTTTTTAGTAATGTTTGTGACGTGTTATCCAAACTGTTATGTTTGTCTTAGTTTACGTACTTATTTAAGCCCAACCATGACGTTTTGCCTAAACCTAACTAAGCGGTTTTATTGCCTAAATCTAACTGCGGACCGTAGTTTTGTTCCGTGGCGTATGAAATGACACGCAAAGAGGCTAAAATGCGTCCTCATGACACGTAAAGAGGCTAAAATGCGTCCTCATGACACGCGGAATGTCCGTGTAATGTCATGCTATTTATACGCCTTCCCGTGAGACCGGGTTGCATTACATTTGATGAGACGCTGCATTTTTACTCTCAGTTTGTTGTATGTTTTCCAGTCCTAGCTTGTTCACTGTCGCTCCTGTCTTGTCAAACATGTTGTATTGTTCTGTACACGGTCACGTTTGTTTTACTCAAGGCACATACTGTCCAACAGACATGTATCATGTCATTTCCAGTGAATATCTTTGTTAATGTCTCATTGCATGTGAGTATTTTAGCCACTGGGGTCCGGGCCTGTCTGGTATCAGAGGACTTGTTGTTCCCTCTGCCGCTGTCCCTCCGGTCCGTGAAGTGATGCTGATGTGGATGTGATGGCATGTGACACATCGAGTCTGGAAGACATGGGGGACTCAGATAGTTTCTGGGCTCGAGCCTGTGCGGTGCAGTGTGTGCCTGTGTGTGTGTGTGTGTGTGTGTGTGTGTGTGTTTGCACGGACTTTGCTCTCGTGTGAAGAGATGCGAGAGGATAGCCACGCAAGCTTCATGCTAGAGTACACACACGTCGTGGGTGACAAGAATAGACTGTCCGTTTTAGTGTGGATGGTTGTTGGGGCTGATGGGAGTGCACGTGGGGCTTGTGCACGTGAGGTTCCCCTCCCCCGCCCTCACTGGTGATGTCAGATCGTGTACAGTATGCTACTACCACTGGCAGCGAGTATGAGCCCATCCCCCTTCCTCCTGACTGGCGTGCATCATCATCATCATCATCATCATCATCAGTGGAGCAGCTTTGGGGTTTCCTCCACTGTTTAAACACACACACACACACACACACACACACACACACACACACACACTGAACACATAAAGGAAGCAAGTGACATTGAGACCACATTTTTAAACACACAAATATAATTTTCGTCGCTGCCTTGGCGTCTTCAGGCAGCCATCGTGTCTTGCAGCATTACCCATAATCCTCCTTGGGAGTTGGTCTTTCTCCATTTCACTTTAATCTCATAACTCTCTGGTGCACTTAGTTATGGAAGCACGCTAATAGCTGAGATCCTGTAACAATGTAGGGAGCATTGAAAGGGACAAATAAGGACAAACATGCATTCACAAGCTTACACACACACACACTCAAAGACACACATTTGCTACAGTAGTGCTGTTTCTTTGGTATTTAACCTTGCCAGAGCTGACAACCTTCTTAGTGTATTGATTTTCAAAGCTTGTAATTCCCAATGCACTTTGATATAAATGCACAAACATGCATGTTTATACTGGGAAACAAACACTACATGCATCCAACATGCAACACAAAGCACAAGTACCACAGCAAGCTGTTCTCATTCACCATTTATAGCTATACTTATGAAAAGTCATGCTCTGTAATTTTTGTATATATACACCACAAAATTAATCCATATGTAATCCACGTAATCATGAACCCGGAAGTATAAAGATGCCGGGTAGGGAGGAGGTCAGAGTGGACAGATGGGTCAAAAAACACCGGCCTTTCGCCCAGGAGACCAGTGTTCGTGTCCCGTGTGAAACCAGAAGTCAGCGTTGATTTATTGGTCACATAACTTAAATTACGCCACTTGCGAAGTTGTTTCAACCTAAACCAGTGGTTCTCAAACTGTGGGGCGCACGTGGCAGGTGGGAAAATGTGATACGCTATTCATGTTTTGAGGTCGGAATCTTTTTCACGGCAGAGCAGTAAACAAATCGTCTCTTTACACATCCATGGAAGCAATAGTGTTCATTCAGACAGGTAGTCTGTAGGTTGTGCTCATCTGATGGTAATCAAATAGAATATGACAAAGTAGGGCTACACCGAGTAGTTTGAAGCTTTATTCATAACGTTGACATTATAATTATTATTAAACTTACATAAACATTAGCCCACCGTCCAGCTTCTCTTCCCTCCTCTCTCTCAAACACGCACAGAAGGAGCCACGCGGCGCTTCGTCCGTCTCTGTAATTGCCTCAGACCTCAGTGTAAAAGTCAAAATTTATTGAAAAAAGAGAGATCGGAATTATTTCAAATTTTCTCTACATGTTTATATCTAACAAAATATTCTGAGGGGGGAGGGCGTGAAAATATTTTTTCCTCCAGAGGGGGGAATGACAGAAAAAGTTTGTTAAGTAGTTTTTGTCGTGTAACTTCTGTACTTCAGTTACGCCACTTCACAATCTTTTCCTAAACCTAACCAAGTAGTTTCCTGTGAAGACAGAAGTTTATTTTGAAAAGACTGTATGCATGTAACAAGCGGAAATTGACACATGCATCATGTGTTGCTGGCCATTCGTAGGAAAAACGCACAAAAAATGAGGAATAACGTTTTGTAAGATATACAAACCTTTGTATGAGCATACTTTGAACACAGTCATCCTATTTTCTGAAGCCTGTGCTGAACTTGAAAACTCGGATCAATGGAGCATCGGCTGCTTCTGTATCAAATGTCGCCTCGTCATTGAATGTCAGTCACTGTTTTATTGGCGGTGTGTGTTGCCTGAGACACGACACGCTTGTAATGAGCTTATCCTCCAGATCGACCAGCTGTTTGACATCAAATGTGTTTGGTTCACGGTGACTTAATGGAGAACACGATGCTGTTGGGAGTGTAGAGCTTGGATGTGCAGTCAGTGTTGTATTTCTAATTGACATGCAGCTAAAGAGCAGAAACTATAAGCCAGTTTGATGGATTACACTGCATGCAACAACAACAATACTAAAGTGAAACAAATTACTCAGACGGCTTAATGAAAGGTCTCTCAACTCTGATTTCCAGCTGTCTTTTTCTCGTTGAAACAATATAAATCAGCCCTTCTGTGCAGACCACACACACGCCATGCCTGCTGTGTCAGTAAGTGTCATGTTGTGGTGGAGAAAAGTGCTGTCTGTATGAACAGTGTGTGTTCTGGGTGAGAGAAGAAGAAGAGTGCAGGATAGATAAGTCAAGAATTAGCTGAACAAAAAAGCTCAGGAGCAGAAAGGAATTCTGGGAATGTTGTTCTCCGGAGCAGGTGTTAAAGCTGCAGACAGACATGTCAGCTCCCCCCTCAGCTGTGGACATCCTCTCTAAAGTCACAACCTTTGTGAAATAAACTAGATGAGCCGGTTGCTTAATTGTTTACATGTTCTTCCTCCAAGTCTGTACGCGCAGCATCTCTGCCGCTGTGATGTATAACACCAGCTGTCAGGGTGTTTTCAGTGTGTTAAAGAGTTGGAGAAGAGGGTGGGGTTGAGATTGTGTGATGAGATCATCGTCTCCCAGAGTTTTAGGGGTTATGGTCGACGTGTTCCAGCACATGCAGGGTGTGACGCTGATCCTTGGCTCGACCGTCTCCAGTGAGCTCCAGCGGATCCCGAGGACTGGAGGCAAATAGAGAAATGGAAATGTGTTTCCCAAAGCCAAAGATGACGTCCTTAAATGTCTTGTTTTGTTCACAACTCAAAGATATTCAGTTAACTGTCATAGAGGAGTAAAGAAACCAGAAAATATTCACATTTAAGAAGCTGGAATCAGAGAATTTAGACCTTTTTTTGGGGGGGGAGTGTCAATTGAGTAAAATATTTAATCATGATTAATTGCATGATTGTCCATGATTAATCTCCAATTAATCGCACATTTTTATCCGTTCCTCTATACCTTAAAGGGAGATTTGTTAGGTATTTATTTTACTCTTACCAACAAGGGAGTGGGCAAATATGCTTGCTGTATGCAAATGTATGTAGATATTTATTTTTTGGAAATCAATTAACAACATAAAACAATGACAAATATTGTCCAGAAATCCGAATCGAAATAGTTGGCAATTAATTTAATAGTTGACAACTATCGGTTAATCGTTGCAGCTCTATGTTCTGTTATTTTCTTTTGCAGAGTTACATTTGAGCCTAATGTGCTTTTTTGCTGTATATAGGTACGTGTGTCAGAGGACCCAGAAATACAGTTTGACATAGTAAGACTGCAAGTACAGCCTCTGTGGCCCACATATAAGGAGTTGCCATACCAACTGACCCTGTAAATGTGTCTGTGTGTGTCTAATGGAAGAAGACCCCTAGGGGGAGGATAGTGGTTTGGGAGGGCTTCTCGCTCACCCAAACCACCTGACACACACACACACACACACACACACCCTGCTGAGTCCCCATTCTCTTCGTATTTAGTGTAGATTTGAAAAAACACATAAAATAACATGACTTAAATCTGGAGTACTTTATTGCCTTGTTGTTACTGTTGTTGATTAAATTCAAAGTTGCCTGTATCCAATATAAAACCCTATGTGTTGCAGCTGCTCACCTTATGGATACTTAAGTACCAGTCTATATGTCTCTGCATGATGTCATTCATTGATTTAGCAGCCCGGCCTTGGCCACTAATCTTCCAGAGTGATGCCTTTGTCGATCCAGTCATTAGGATTAATGTTCAGGTCTGTGAGACGGGGATGTGTGGTGACTGATTGCAGCTTAAAATACAGATAATGTCCATGCTTAGATGTTCGTGGCTCGTGTTTGAATGCACAAAAGTACAGTACAATATACTTTTACACTGCCCAGTTTGGTCCTTTTACCTTCTTCTTCAAATCATGCTTTCATCTCCCACTCCCTTTTGTTCCCATTTCCATCATTTGTCTACTTTTTAAGACGACACAGACTTGGTTACTTGTTACTAGTCACTGTGATATTGTGGCGTACCACTAATCTAAGAATTTTATCCCAAACTAGAGCTTGAATCTTGTTCTGACTGTAATGGTTTTCAGCTTAACGTGTGGTTCCACTTCTCAGAAATGGCAGTCTGTCTGGTTTATACGGAGTCTGGCATAACTGAAGAGCATATCTGATTAACTGTGTGGCTTTGTGTTCTCTCTGCAGGGCTGGCATTGATGATGTGGAGACAGACGTGGTGGAGATTGAGGCGAAGCTCGACAAGGTATGAACCGTGTTATTTCTGCAGTCTGTGCTGCTCATTAAAATATACTGCATGTGTGTACGTTGCTTTTAACTGCTGTTGAATTGTGTTTTTCTTCCACCATGTTTCTGGTGGAAATCACAAACAAAGACATTATATTGCACATTGTAAGAAGAGGGACGTTCTCGAGTTGATTCACATTTGAATAAAGAACACCACCAAATGTCAGATAAACAGTATTTTCTTTAGACACTGTGAAACTGATCTTAGAGCCCTCTGTCTGTCTGTCTGTCTGTCTGTCTGTCTGTCTGTCTGTCTGTCTGTCTGTTGCTCTCTCTGTAATTGTGTTTCTCTTTTCATCTTTTATGTCTGTCTGTCTTTCCTCTCGCTCTCTCTTATCTAAATGTCAGGGCTATTTAAACCAGGAAACACTGCAGACTTGAGTTATTATATTTAATAGGTTCATGCACTGCCAGATAACACACACACACACACACACACACACGTACGTTGGTGCTGGTGCACACTGAGCAAACACTGATTAATGTCACGGTGGCAGCAGGTTTATATTCTGTAGTATGAGAGCAGCCCTGTTATCTGAGCATGTTTTGTCTTTGTTTGTCCTGCTTAACCATTCATTCTGAGCATTTGTGAGATATGAAATAAAGCTATATAAGCTCATTTAACGCCCACAACTGTAGAGACATATTTTTAATCATATTTTTAAGGTTACTCTGCAGTGCATTGTACCTGGATTATTTTCACAAAAGAGAGTCTTATTTATTGCTACATATATTACTTGTTCATATTCATGTATAGCACTAGCAGTCTGTCAAATATAGTACTAGCGAAACTAGGGCTGCAACTAACGATTATTTTCTTTGTCGATTAATTTTTTCTCGATTGACATCCTCAAATATCTTGTTCAAAACTCAAAGATATTCAATCAATTTACTGACATAGAGGAGTAAAGAAACTGGAAAATATTCACATTTAAGAAGCTGGAATAAGAGAATTTAAACTTTTTTGGGGAGGGCCTGTCAATTGAGTGAAATATTTAAACGTGATTAATCACATGATTGTCCATGATTAATCTCAAATTGATTGCACATTTTTTATCCGTTCAAAATGTACCTTAAAGAGAGATTTGTTAGGTATTTAATACTCTTATCAACATGGGAGTGGGCAAATATGCTTGCTTTATGCAAATGTATGTATATATTTATTGTTGGAAATC
>CAKAOH010039591.1:64795-83391 GCA_916701665.1 Sebastiscus tertius
ACACACACACACACGTACGTACGTACGTTGGTGCTGGTGCACACTGAGCAAACACTGATTAATGTCACGGTGGCAGCAGGTTTATATTCTGTAGTATGAGAGCAGCCCTGTTATCTGAGCATGTTTTGTCTTTGTTTGTCCTGCTTAACCATTCATTCTGAGCATTTGTGAGATATGAAATAAAGCTATATAAGCTCATTTAACGCCCACAACTGTAGAGACATATTTTTAATCATATTTTTAAGGTTACTCTGCAGTGCATTGTACCTGGATTATTTTCACAAAAGAGAGTCTTATTTATTGCTGCATATATTACTTGTTCATATTCATGTATATAGCACTAGCAGTCTGTCAAATATAGTACGAGCGAAACTAGGGCTGCAACTAACGATTATTTGTTTATTAATCTGTTGATTATTTTCTCGATTGACATCCTCAAATGTCTTAAAACTCAAAGATATTCAATCAATTTACTGACATAGCGGAGTAAAGAAACTGGAAAATAAAATTGTCCATGATTAATCTCAAATTGATTGCACATTTTTTATCCGTTCAAAATGTACCTTAAAGAGAGATTTGTTAGGTATTTAATACTCTTATCAACATGGGAGTGGGCAAATATGCTTGCTTTATGCATATGTTTATTATTTATGCATGCATGTAATGCTATTAACAACACAAAACAATGACAAATATTGTCCAGAAACCCTCACAGGTACTGCATTTAGCATAGAAAATATGCTCAAATCATAACACGGCAAACTGCAGCCCAACAGGCAACAACAGCTGTCAGTGTGTCAGTGTGCTGACTTGACTATGACTTGCCTCAAACTGCATGTGATTATCATGAAGTGGGCATGTCTGTAAAGGGGAGACTCGTGGGTACCCAGAGAACCCATTTTCATTCACATATCTTGAGGTCAGAGGTCAAGGGAACCCTTTGAAAATGGTTTTCCCAGTTTTTCCTTGCCAAAATTTAGCGTAAGTTTGCGCTTGAGCGTTATTTAGCCTCCTTCGCCACAAGCTGGTATGACGTGGTTGGTACCAATGGATTCCTTTGTTTTTCTAGTTTCATATGATGTCAGTATCTTCACTCTAGCTTTAAACTGAGCCCGCTACAACCCAACAAAAGTTGCGTTAATGCGTTAAAGGAATTAGTGGCATTAAGAAGAATTTGCGTTAACTCGTTATTTATCGCATTCACTTTGACAGCCCTTCTTTTTTTTTTTTTTTTATTAAAAAATTATTCAAACCGATTAATTGATTATCAAAATAATTTGGGATTAATTTAATAGTTGACATCTAACCAATTAATCATTGCCGTTCTAAGCGAAACGTGATATGGATTAGCCGCGCTCACCTAAAGAAAACGTATAATTAGTTAATGGCAAACAAGCATAGAATGGGAATCAATTTCTTAGTTGCATCATGGTCAAATGTTATTACCTCAATGGTTTCAAGTAGGTAAGACCAGCAAGAATGGATGGCTAACTGTCTCCAGGGAGTCTATGAGCTGAGATGATGCCTCTTCAGATAAACTAATAGACTTGTGAGTCAGAGAGCATTTAGAGGATGAGATAACGTGTTAATGTAGTTAAGCGGACCTTCTCTCTACTCTTGCACAGTCTACTCCGTAACAATCTGCGTCTTCAAATCGAGGTCTCTTACGGGCGTACGGTCCATCTTGTGCAGCAGGTAGAAAATAAAAACAGATTCATATTCTGTAAAGAGATGATTGTGACATTTTCTCGTCATTGCAGTCTATCTCAGGTTTATGAATAGGTCTCAAATTAGCGAACCAACAGGCGACACTTTGACATTTCAAACAAATGTCCATGCCTCCGCCCCGTCACACAGAAAACACACATACACACACACACACACACACACACGAACACACACACACACGCACACACACAGATTATTCCAGCCCCCAACAGGTCAGCAGCCTCCATTGAACTTTGAGCCCCGTTTGAACACCATTGATAGATGACGAGGGTCGGAGTGGGGGGGTTTTCCATCAGGCTGATTTGTTCTGTTCAGCAGGGGTCCTCACACTGCTCTGTTAGGATGCTCTGAAGCTGCCTGAGGTCATTCTGGCAGCAGCGAAGGCTCTTAAAGGAGAACATTAATGAGATTGATGATGGCTGAACCTGCCTGCAGTGATGTTGACCGTTCTGACCGGTGTGAAAACGTTCAATGCTGCCCATTGTAATGCTTTCAATCCCTGCTAACTAGATTTTGCAGCTTACTAGTGTGCTGGAATTGAGTCTTTTAAGGGTACCACAAGCGAAAACAAAACTATCACTGCCATAGACCATTTAGAAGTTGCCCAAAATATAAAATGCCCATCCCACACCTCATTGAACAGCGGGATTCTGCATTACACTGTCACTGTGTCAGTCTATTAACAGGGCGAGGTCTGTCATGTGGTACCAGATGTGGCATTTTGACACCGAGCGGACCCCCTGTGGTTCTTCCGGCCCATTTATCAACAAATCCTGACACATATACTGTGCCTTTAATGGCCGTGCTCGGACCCTGGGGGCCTCTGTACAGCACATGATGAGATCAGATTCTCACATATCAGCCAATTTGTTGACCGATATGTTGTCAGACCAGCCTGGGAGAAGCAGCAGGAAACATGCTGCCCTGTGTTTTGGATTCACAACAGCGTCAGTTATGTGCACATGAACGTAAACATGCATACTGTGTGATGCAGATAACTACATCTATACAGTGTGCACACTGTACATTGTGCAAATCACACTCGCACATTTAGAGCCCGCAGCTCGTTTCAGCAATGCTCACACGTATATAACAACTGTTATTTTTTAGTCATGCTTGTCGTATATCGTGCAGTTATCGGTCCTCACTCTCTAGTTTCTCATCTCCGGCCTGTCAGCCACCCAGAAAAACCACACTCGCATAGCGACAACCTTGGGAACTCCGGCACCAAATGAGATAATTAAAGGTTTACTCTGCACTCGCTCTTCTGCACAACCCCTCACCAACACACACATGTTCTGATCCTGTAGTACACACACAGCTGCATCGCTGCGGTGGTAATGACAGCGTACCGCTCTGTAGCTTATCATATAACCCGTAAAGTGGGAAAGTGCAGCGGTTGCCAATTCATGTGGTGTTTAAAAGAGTGCATACCATCACTGTGAACTGTCTGCACCTGGTAATATATCATTATATATTAATATGTTTACAATTAGGTTTTAGTTTCTCATATGGCTGCTTCTGAAATTGCTACCTACATACAGTATGTGCACGATATATGTACACTTTATGTGATTTTATTTTACTGCCTAAATTCTCAATGTGAAACTTGCTCACTAAATAGCAGTGGCTCCCAAACCTTACTATACTAATGTTGAACCAGACTAAAATATCTAAACTATTAGAAACTATTTGAAAGTTTTGTCCCCAAAGGATGCCACTGACTTTGATCCCTTCATTTCACTTCACTAGTACCAGCATGAAGTTGACATTGGTGTCTTTACATGAAATTTCTCAACAATAATTTCATGGATTGTCATGAAATTGGGTATATATATTCATGGTGCCCAGAGGACGAATCCTAATGACTTTGATGATCTCCTGACTTTTCCTCTAGCGCCACCATGAGGCTGAATGTCTCGACAACTATTTGACGTTGAAATTTGGCACAGACATTCATGTTCCATGCAGCATGGTCCCAATACACCTGAACACAGCACACAGCAAGCACATGAAATAATAAACATTACAAGTATTAAATATTAAAGGGACGTTAACAGTGTGATGGACCCGACTAACTCCTGGAGTAGGCTGTAAGGACTATAAGGGACAGAACACACAGCAAGCAAGTCAAATAATACGCCATATAAAAACTGCCACATTAAAAACATCAATGTTAAAGGGTGATGGACCCGACTAAGTTCTGGGGTAGGCTGTAGTGAAATGTATGAAGGTAGATTTCTGTCTTGACTTAAAAAATTTCAACTGAACGTGCTTCTTTAACAAGGACAAAAAAAAATATGTACAGGAAAATGCACACATAACATAATGCATTGTTTCTGTTTTTGTATTTATCTTTCCTAGTTGCTGTAGATTTGCGACAACGGTGCATCTGAAAGCTTCTTCGTTCAGATGAAGCATTCTGACATATTTAACAGGGTTTTTAACACAGTGATTTAAATGTTTACTGCTTATTTCTATAACAGGCCTGTCAGAGATGGTGCAAAATGGTGATGATTGATTGAAGTGTTGGAAATCTTTAATTTACTGCTCACTATTGAGTAAACTATTGAAGAGTTTACTATGGAGGTGCTGTCAAAATGATGGAAGATACAGAGGTTACAACACATGCCCATGATCATCTTACTCATTTGCCTTTTTTTATTTACACTTCTACCAGGATGCTTTATAAATACTAAATTCTCATTTGGATATCAGACACACCAGCTTCAATAACGCCTGCACTGGCCTTGATTCAGACATGAGGATTATTCTAAATTTGAGCATCCTCCTGGATTCTGCATGTGACCAACAATTCTTTTGATTTGCGTCATCGCTGTGCTTATTAATATCCCAGAATCACACTGTGTAAAACATGTGACTCTTTAAATAGACAGACAGAGTTTCTTTTGTGTATTTAAAGTGATGATTTTTCTGTTTCTCCATCTCCACTAGCTGGTGAAGCTGTGCAGTGGGATGATCGATGCCGGCAGGGCCTACGTCAGCGCCAACAAGCTCTTTGTCAACGGCATCAAGGACCTGTCCCAGCAGTGCAAGAAAGAGGAGGCGATATCGGTGAGCGGAGGTTCTTTAAAAACGACCTCAAATCTGTTGCACATTCACCGAGGAGTGTTTGAGGGTCTCGACAAAGGGCCGCTCATTTATCTTTACTAGCACATTCCTGTGATTCCCCACATGAATACTAACAGTAGAGCAGCATAAACAGTGTTGTCCAGACACAGAGTCATCCAGCTGTTTTAAACATGACAGATGTGACCACCACATGCAGACAGGAGATGTTTATGCTGATAGTTTACATGGCTGGAAGCAGAGACATCTGAAACCTGCTTTATGGTTTTCTTCTAGGAAAACATTTGGACTGGATTTCCTGTCGGTACGGGGGTCGCCCGGGAAGCTTTGAGTGAAGCAAAAACATGATTGTTTCATAGTCAACATTCATTCAATGTTAAGCTTAGGCTAGATCACGTTTTGTAGACAGTTTAGACGAGTGTTTAACTAATAGATATCACCATGAAACCTCCCCAGTTGATCACTTACATTCTGTATTACAAGTTTGTGTGTTAAATATGCGAATGAGGCATTATCTTTTAAAATTTGTGCCATGCATACATTTCCAGAACAGAAATCTGAACATTGGATAAAGCCAGGTTCAAAATTCTTGTTTCATTTTGTTGACTTATTAGAGTTAAAGGTTTTTAAGGTAGAAAACTTTGGATATCTCTTTTTATCACTCCATAAATCAGAAAATTCTGTCAACAGCCATAACAAATCAATTTTTGCCATGTTTTTAAGAATAAAATTGCCTATAAATCAGTTTATGGATGATATATGAACAAACACCTTCTGTAAAAACCTTCAGAATACAGATAAACTGGAAGGTTTGGTGTATGTAAGTGCTGCTGAAGTGGAGATTTCTGGCACAGAGTCTGAGAGAAAATTCATTTTGAGAAAACGGCCTTTAAAAATATGTATTGTAAAATTCCATACATTTTGAAGACACCACAGGTTAATACAGTACAAATTGAACTAAAAATATCACCAAGAAACTTCCCTGGTTGATTACTGAAAATCTGTAATCCATTATCTGTAACCGTTTATCCCATTCGTGGTAGCAGGGGGGCTGGAGCCGATCCCAGCTGACATTGGGCGAAGGCTATCACAGGGCTGACACATAGAGACAGACAACTATTCATGCTCACATTCACACCGACAGGCAATTTAGAGTCAACAATTAATCTAACCTGCACGTCTTTGGACTGTTGGAGGAAGCCGGAGAACCCGGAGAAAACCCACGCTAACACGGGGAGAACATGCAAACTCCACACGGAAGGGCCCCGAGCTGAGTTTGAACCTGTGACCCTCTTGCTGTGAGGCGACCACTGCACCACCGTGCTGAAAATTAATACATTTTGTGTTTGAATATGCAAATGAGGCATTATCTAATGCTAACCTTTGGTGAATTTAGGAGAAATCTACAGACACAAATAGACAAAGAAGTAAAATAAGCACCTCGATGTGTATTTTGGATGTTTTCTTTCCACTAGTCAGAAAGAAGCTTCAAAAAAGGGAAGCAAAAAAGCCCAAAATCTCAAAATTGATCAGTGTATGAATAACAATGTTTTTGCCTGTAGCGTCTTCCCTTTATTTTATTTATTATGTGAAAAAGAAGTTTATATTCATGTGGAAACCTGTGTGCTTACATTATATGTGCGTGTGTGTCGTCAACATTGCAGGAATGCCTTGAAAAGTGTGGAGAAAGCCTCCAGGAGATCGTCAACTACCACATGGTAAGACACGCACACACACACGCACACACACACACACACACATTAGTTTAAGCCACAGGCGAGAGGTCGAGGTAGAGTGTTGTTCCGACACGCCCAGGTCCTCTTGGCATGTTAACGTCTTTCAGACTTCCAGTCCCTCCTGGGTCCAGGGTTGCAACACACACACACACGTACACACACACACGTACACACACACACATACATACAATTTAACTGTGACCTCACTCTCTGTGACGGTGAATCTGTCCACGCAGGCCGGTCCACATGCATGTGTCTGATTCAAACCACATGCTTCGGCAGATGTGTATGGCAGCTATAATGCACAAATATTCACATACACACACACACATGCACGCACGCACGCACGCACACACACACACACACACACGCAGGTTTTATTCATATGACTCTCTCCTCATGACTAAGTGTGATTAAGAACTCTTCCCTTTCTGGGAATCTGCTACAGGTTCGGGAAGCCTGAAAGCGATTCTACAGTTAAAGAGATATTATGACGTTTTACATAAATTTAGTTGGAACAGTTACATGCATGAGGGACTTTTCGCCACTCTGTACAGTAATGACTGAGCCACATGTGAGAGCGTGTAGTGGTTTGACATGTTTGCCTGTCCATGCCTGTGCATGATTGTATGCGTGTGAACAAACTCAGCAAAAGGAAAGGTGAAAGTAGGATTTGTAAAAGTGAAACAGGGAACGAACATGAGGGAGAGAACGAAGGGAAGTGAGCTGGAGAAAAGAGAGGGCTGTGGGAGAAAGGAATGAAGAGGGAAGATTAGAAAAAGAGGCCGTTGCAGGACACGACAATCAACAGTCGCTACAAATCCAAGTTTTAGACACATTTTTTCTGGATTTAAACTATTTTTAGCGGCTCGTGGGATCATTTTGGTCTCATAGCGAATTGCTGTTTTTCAAAGTTCTGCTGAAGTTTTGAATTAAAAGCTTGTATGTTTGACATGAAGACCTACATACATCTCTTATATGACCCTTTTACAGTTCGCAAAAAATATCGACGTACGTATGTATGCGCACGCAGTTTGGCAGTGGAAGTACGGTGGAGTGCAATAGGTTGTCAAGCTAAGCAAGAGCATTACCACGAAAGATCGTGAATGCAATCTACACAAATTGACTTTCCAGATCTGCGTGCTACTAGTGAGTGACATTAGCAAGTGGCCCAATATTCAGTGGCCAGATATATACACGTATTTGGCCTAGAGTGTGACATTAGATCAGTGAAACCATCTCATATTAAAGCTTCTACTAGATACGTTCATTGGTATCCTTTTTTTTCTTTTTTTCCCCTTATAACTGACTTTTAAAAGTTGTATGTCTGGGTCCCATCCTTCTGCCAGACTGTGACTTCTACAGTCTGTTGTGCTGTGAGTGTATAAGAAATGTTTATCAGCAACTCTTATCTTCCCCTTTTCACCTCTTTGTTGTGCTTTGACCTTGTCAGAGTCTCTTATCTTCTCCTTTTTGCTTTCTCAAATGCACTGCCTCCGGCTTCCGCTACTTTATCTAAATGCACTCGTACTACAATATGTCATACTGTCTGTTACACTCTAAGCCACAGATGGGGGCTCCTGTTTTGCAATTCCTTCACGTTTATTTTGTGGAATGAACTTAGCTAATGTAGTTGAAGAACATTCAAACACTTCTCTCTAGGTAAAGACGTACCAGTTAGTTAAATAGAGCAGTTCGTCCCAAGCATTGAATACAATAAAAAAATTGTCGATCCTCCCATATTCCTCTCTAAACTGTCTTCTTCTTTTTTCCCGTATTTTACATTCATTCTTTTTTGGTCACTATCATTTCTGGTAATTGGCACAGGGATGTAGTTTCACTTTTGTTTTACCTCTTCACTTCACCTGGATTTAGACAAAGAGGGTAAGTTAGGCGCCGATATTTTCAGTTGACCGTCGGGTCCTACTTTAGTTTTTCCATAACAGTTGTTGCTTGTAATACTTTAAGTTTGATAAACAGCATAAAAAACAGCATAAACACATCTGGACTAGGTGTGGGTTGTTTGAACGGGTCACACAGTAAAGAGCCTACTTAGCCTCTGAGCGGCTTTTTTCATCAATAGTAGTCGCTACACCCACTACCATTAAATATCCAGAAAATGCAGCTTTTGGCCGTGCTTTTAGGCTACTTGCTGTTTTTTTGTTACCACCTGTTTCTCTTCCTCTGCCCCTCCATCACCTCTCCATCCATCCATCCATCCTCCTTGTACCCTCCTCTCCTGCCCCCCCCCACTCACTTACCCTTCACCACATGCCTCCCGCTCCTCCTCTCTAACACCCAGGAATTACACTAATAGCTTGTCTGGCAGACAGTATGAATGAAGGGATGGAGGGAGGTAGTGAAAGGAAATCTGTCTTTGTCCGACCACCCACTGAAGCGTATTTCTGCAGCTTCTCTGCTCTCGTCAGACACAAAAGAAGCCATTCAAACAGGAAAAATGAATCTCCCTGTAAAACACACGATAAGCGAATGTGTTTACTTTCAAAGATACATGTTTCCTACCCTTAATCTCAACAGACTGAGAATGATATCAGTGGATTTGAACAGATTTGTGTGGGATTGTATTGAGCCCATTTAACTTTGGCGCAACTTTCTCTGCTGTGGTGGAATTTTTCCTACAAAATCCACACGCTGGTTTGCATCTCTGCAGAATAAATACAGGAGAGACGGCTGATGGGCCTTCTACAGTAGCAGTAGAGATAGACACTGTAGGTTGGGTTGGGTCATACCCAGGGCACCGTAATCCAGAGCAGGTTTGGGTGGAACATTTGGATTAGTTTACATGTGGGTCTAAAGTCAATCTGATGGAACTGATTTAGATTTTTTTTGTCTGGGATTTAATTCTTTCCTGTTGAGCTGGCAGATCGGTTGTACCACCCTGGAAAGTACCAAACTTTCCTTTTGCAGAGCACACATTTTACTTCTAATTGCTTTATTTTTTTTTACATGAATCACCCTAATTTACAAACCCGGAAAAATGTTACCAATAAAAAGAAAAGAACAAAGTGGATCTTTGCTGATATAAACACAGGATTGCATGAGTTGTGAACTGTTAAATTCTAGTTTTACCACTTTACATTAAGAATATATTGCACAGCAAAGAAAAGAAAGGAATTGTAGAAAGGGACTGCAGGTGCAAAGTCATGTATAAAGGAGCTAAGCGTCTGACTGACCACTTGAAAATCCACCACACTGTGGCAGCCATTTAAAAAGCCATTTAAAGAGGAGCAGCAGGTGATTTACAGTAACTGCCATCTAAAGCAAGAAACCAGCCTGTGACATCATCAGGCTCTGCAGGAAAGTCATATGGATGGAGGCACACACACACACACACACACACACACAGAGACTAAGCCTGTAATCCCCAATGTATATGTTTATTTACCAGAGATTGCTATAGAAAGTTTAATCCACAGGCTACCAACAGTGATTGTTGTACACATTGTTTGTGTATATGGCTATGAAACAATCACATTATAATCCAAGCGCATTTGAAGCACTCACTAAGACATTCTCGTCGTCCGTAGCCGTAGAGCGGTGCAGGAATGAGTCCTAAAACCCGGAAATGAGATAGCATTTTAGCACTTTTGGTTCCCTCTTCTGGAAGTCAATGGGGTTTTAGTTAGATGCCTGAAATAAGGTCTGTGATTAACACAAGATGAAGAGATTTCAACGTTTTGTTCTACGATATAAAATATGTCTGTAAATATCCCACTTGTGAATTTTGAAGCTTTTATTTGTCTTAAAAAAGGCGGTTGCTAACAAGCGGCTAAATGAGACTACTAAAACGTCATCACGCTGGCTGGTCTGCCTTTACAGTGTGTACTCACGCTCATGTGACCGTGGTGCGATTGCATTCCCACTTCAAAAACCATAAAAGTGGTGTTCATTTGTGGAACAAAATGTGTATCATTAAGTATCATGAACGTTTGTCTGCCACAGAGCTTATTTTATGCAATAATCCAAAACCCAATGAAAAAATCCCATTGGCTTTGTGTCGAGGGAACCAGGGCGAAGCTAACTTCCTGGTTGGCCTACAAAAAATACGTCATCCCTGCAGCACTTCTCTGCACGTGGATAAATCAGCGAGACACACATATTTCCTTAATAAAGATGGATGGTCTGTTCAACAGCTGCCATATTGTGTTCATTATATCTGGAGTGTGGTCAGAAATATAGACGCAGAAGAGAAATCCTCTTCAAGATGGAGAGAAGATTTGCTCGCCATGCACAAGAAGAAAAAAAACACAGAGGAGGAAGAGGAGGAGAGCTGAAGGACAGGACTGTGAGATGAGAGAGAGGAAGAGGAAGAGGAGAAGTGGATATCACACAGTTAACAGGAAGAGTAATCTGGGATCCTTTAAGGCTAAAAAAAAATCTGTTGAGGCAGCAGCTGAGTGAGTGCACATGTGTGCATGTCCTCATCCCTCTTTCCTTTCTCCTCCTCTCTGCCTGTGGCTCAATCTGCTACAGCTATAATGTGGAAGGGTTCATATTGCCATCTTGTGGCGAGACGTAGCAACTACAGGTTTGCAGACTTACTCCAGTCGTGCTCATGTGTCACCTCTGTTACTTTCTCTATGCACAGATATTGTTTGACCAGGCTCAGAGGTCGATCAAGCAGCAGCTTCACACCTTCATTAAAGAGTGAGTATCACATGTTCAAGTTAATACATAATGAGTAAAGACTGGTGTGATGAAAATGGACATCTTAGGGCAAGAAAAGAGACCTACATGCTCTTTTGATTTAACATAGCCATGGACATAAATTAAACTCTTTGTCTTTATTCTCCTGCCCCTCCTTCAGGGATGTGCGTAAGTTCAAGGACACCAAGAAGCAGTTTGACCGGGTGCGCGAGGACATGGAGCTGGCCCAGGTGAAGAACGCCCAGGCGCCCAGGAACAAGGTGCACGAGGCTGAAGAGGCCACGCAGGCCCTCATCCTCAGCCGCAAAGCCTTCAGGCACCTGGCACTAGACTACGTACTACAGGTGACGCACACACACACACACACAAAAACTACAGATTGTATCACCAGTGCTGTCCACTAGGTGGCGCCGACACTCAACAGTTGCAGAAAAGAAACACTTGGTGTTTTTAAAAAGGCACTAATTCATATATAATCTCAAACATGGAGTCTAAAATCTACATTTTGCTTTTCGTCTTTGTTTCAGATTAATGTGCTTCAGGCCAGGAAGAAGTTTGAAATCCTGGATGCAGTGAGTAACCCTGATATAAATATGTATCCTCTAATTTCTGATTGACATCTCAACATTATTGTATATGTTTTGTATATGCTTTGTATACGCGTGTACATGTAGAGTCCCCGTTAGTAACACAGTTGTATCACAACTGTCATTGTCTCTGTGTGTCTCCTGCAGATGCTGTCCTTCATGCGCGCCCAGTACACTCTGTTCCAACAAGGCTTTAACATCTTGGACGAGATTGACCCCTACATGAAAAAACTGGCTGCACAGGTAAGACAAAACTAACAAACCCAAATCACACACAGAGTGGAAATATGTGGAAATACGTGTCCAGTGTTCTACTACTTTTGTAGTGCACCTCCTATGAACAACAGCTCTTTTGGCAAATAATACACACACTGGAATAATCAGTGAGGTCTGGTTTTCATTGACATTTTCATTATTGTCTGTGTTGGAGTCCTGTCTGTGGTTGTAGAGTTTTTTCATCAAATGCATTAAAATGTCTTACAGCAGAAACTGTGATTTTATATTGAAGTTATATTCTAGATTTTGGCAGCTTATAGAGGTTTGTTTAGTCATAGAAAAATACACTTTCTAGCCAAACAACTAAAGAAATCTTTACCAATATCTGTATTGTCAACATAAGGTTAGATGTTAACCCTAATATTGCCTCTGAGGTGTGACAAATGTCTTCATCCTACAGACTTTCCCTATCTTTCTGGTCATTTAGAGACATTTGGGCCTTGTGCGTACAGAAATTAAACAGTTCAGTTTATTTTATTTGATGTGGACATCACAGTAGCATTAGAATTGTAGCATACATTTACGCACAAGGACCAGATGCACATGTTTAGTGTTCGTAGCGAAACAACACAAGGCTTTTGAAAAAAAACAAGAGTTAAAATAGAAAAAGAAAAGAAAATGCATCCATAAATACATCCATAAAACATACACAAAACATCCACAAAACATCCAATAGATATAATATATTAGTTATTTGTTGCCTACAATAAAATAGTTATAAGATGACTCTATAGAAATGTCCCAGTGACTGGGTTGTGTTTAAACACACTCACAGCAACAATTCGTAAATGTTTCATGTGTGCATAGTTTTCGGTCCGTATGTCTTTGTGTTTTGTTTATTCCGCTCACACTTTAGTTTAGCCGTCTAATTGACTCTGCTGTCGTTTGCTCTGTGCAGCTGGATCAGCTGGTCATTGACTCGGCGATGGAGAAGAGGGAGCTGGAGCACAAACACGCCATCATCCAGCAGAGAGTGAGACACAACTCTTAACTTCTCGCACTGTTGCAGTTTTGAGGAATACATTACAAACAAGTTTTTCTTCTGGATTTATTCATCTGGAAATCTGCTTAATGTAGAGCCCTTCAATACTGTGGGAATGATTAATGCTTACACGTTATTCTTTTGTTTAAAATTCTGTTTATAGACATATCAAAGAGTAGGAGTGACAGTGGTGTATTGTCTGCTTTACAAGAGGAAATTAGATACGTTTCCTAAAAGGTTGCCAACTATATCACAACAAAATCTTATCTCATGTTGGCATCAAACGACTGGAATGTTTGGAAGCGTTCCGTGGAAGCGTTGAAATATTTTTACATCATCTGTTTCGTAACTGAACGGCTGTTCCTTTTCCGCTTTCATTTTATTCACAGAGGTGCAAAAAAAGCTTCCAAAAAATAATTAGAACTAGTTTACGAGTGTTGTCTGCAGTTTTGTCTTCGAGCTCAAATTAAAGTCGTAAAGCAGTTTCCTCAAAGACAACTTTGATATATTTGTTTTATGGGTCCCTCGGCTGAATAAAAACAATTCTTTCAGAACCTCACCCTGCTCAACAGTCACGCACAGATGCACAAAATTCCTCCATCTGTCATCTGAAGAGATGCCAAAAACAAGGCAGTTTTTCTGCCCGACCTGGCCCTTCACTGTGATCGATTTAGTTGCCAAGTGGAGGCATCCTGCCAGACGCAGCACGCAGCTCTGTGTCCGACCTAATGGCCTTTCAGCAACACTTCCTCTTTAATCTGAAACCCTAGCACTGAGTGATGCTACTTGACTTTATTTTTAATTATTCTGTACTTAAACAACAAAGTGAACAGGCTTCATGTCTAAGGTGCTTCAGCTCAACAGTCAAGGGTTCTCTAATGAGCTAAAGAGCAACTGTTTCCTGGAGGCCTCGTGTGTTTCAGTCGCACTCTAAACTAGCAAGCTACTTATGTGAAAAGACCTTCTGACTTGGACCTGATGTCTCGTAATAATATATTTGGCTTCATGTAGTGAAATTCAATGAGTGGTTTTCCTGTATTAACGCTTTTATCTCTCTTTCTCTCTCCTCACCTCGCCTGACCATGTTCTTCCTCCAGACTCTGTTGCAGGTGAGTGTTTATTTTTCAGATGTTGTCCATGAAATGTGTAAATATTTTACTTTTGACCTGCTTTTATTTCTTTATAACTTCATCTGAAACTTACCTCATTGCACTTGTGAATAAGCATGATTCCTGGTTGGAACTACCCTGTGTTTACATCATAAACTCCAGTTCCTGGTAAAACGTGGACCAGCAGATGTGTGTGTTAGTTGTTTAGCCGTATAAAGCAGATCGAGTGACTGATTTTGTTCCCCTTCTATCTGAGCCTTTAAAGGGACAGTGTGTAGGATTTGGCGGCATCTAGTGGTGTGGTTGTAGATTGCAACCAACTCAGTACCCCTCCGTTCACTCCTCCCTTTCCAAGACTGCGGTAACGTGAGCCGCCAAGTGTAAAACCGTGGTAACGGCGATCACCTCGCTCAGAGTCCATCCTTACCGTAATAACATTACTTTAGGAGCAACGGAAGTCAGACGGCAGCTGGCGGTACCACGGTTTTACACTCTGCGGCTCACGTTACTGCAGTTTCACAAGTGTGTTGGTACTATGGTGGCCTGAAAGGAAGGCTCTCTCTCGAGCCAGTGTTTGGTTTGTCCGTACTGGGCTACTATGGCGGACTCCGTGAAGAGGACCCGCTCCCTATGTAGAAATGAACGGCTCATTCTAAGCTAATGAAAACACAACGATTCTTAGTTTCAGGTGATTACACACTAATGAAAACATAGTTAGTTAGTTACTTACTTAGTGAGTTAGTTAGTTATATTCCATTTCTGCTAATAGATCTCACGAAATGTTACACACTGTTCCTTTAATACCACAACCTGCACATTACACGCCCTGTACTGTTGTGCAAAACATCCAAATAGGACACATTTCAGAGGTTTGAAAAGGTGTGTTACATTGTTTAATGTTCCAGGAGAATCAAGGCCGTGTTTTAATGACTCCTGGTCTGTGTTGTTTACCAGGCCTGCAGTGGTGGTAATGTTAAAAGGATTGGATTTTTCAGATGTTGTCCATGAAATGTGTTTTCTGAGCTCTGTTGTCAACCTCAATCACAATATCTGCCAACAAAGAACCTTTTTTCAACCACGCAGACAGTGGAAAAAACACAAATTCTTAGATTTTAAGACCTTTTTAAATGTTTTCCCAAGCACGGTTTGGTAAATATTTACTTTTGACCTGCTTTTATTTCTTTATAACTTAATTTGAAATCTCATTGCACTTGTGATTACACACGTTTCCTGGTTGGAACTATCCTGTGTTTACATCATAAATTCCAGTTCCTCGTAAAACATGGACCAGCAGATGTGTGTGTTAGTTGTTTAGCCGTGTAAAGCAGATCGAGTGACTGATTTATGGAGTTTTATGGTCATCACATGCTGGCTCCTGTTGCAGGAATCAATAGGCTATTTTGGAGCTGTAGTGCAGACTCTGTGTGTGTGTGTTTGTGTGTGTGTGTGTGTGTGTGTGTGTGTGTGTGTGTGTAGTGATCTCTTCCTCTTTTACAGCGTGAATGTATGTGCAGGAGGGGTGTGTATGTCAGAGTTTGCCTGGCTGGAAGCAGGTGCCGTCGTGTGTCTACATGCTTCCACCTTGGCTTCCACTGAACTTCTGTGTGTGTCCGTGGGTCGTCTGTTCCTGCTTGTGTGGGCGTGCCAGCATCAGCTTGTTTGTGCACGCTGGTTAGATGCTTTCGTTTGTTTTGTTGTTGGTTTTTTTACCTCACTGAAGCTCGTGTGTTTCATTACTTGTCATGAGTTTGTGTCCTTCATGTCTCGCCTCTTAACAAAGACCAAAGGCCCTTCTGACACGAGATCTCCACCCTGCCTGTAATACTCATCTAATGAACGTTCATTGTTCATTGTTCATTTTCCCTGCAAGCTTATTTTTGTCTCTCATTCGATGTCATCTTTGTTCTCTTGTTCTACATCTCTCAGCTTCATCTTAATTTTTCTGTTTCTCTCCATCCCTCACATGCAAGGAGGCAAACACACACACTCCTTTGTGTCTCATAAATATACAACACACACAGCGTCTCACCCTCCCTCTCTTCTGCCTCTCTTTGAAGGATGCAGCTCTCCCAAATATCCTCCTGCTATTTTGTGCTGTTCCAATTAGTTTCATCTGAATATTGAACCCTGAGGATTTGTCAACATGTCAGCAAGCCAGTTAAGAAGATATAATTGTCAAAGCGGAAGCTTAAAAATAGTTTCCTAGCTATGATGTTCAAGCAATATTTCCCTTTATTATCTTGTTTTGTTCTTTTTGAAATTGAATCCATTGTATTGACTTTCCTAATCGTATTTAAATTGCAGTAGTACATTTTCCTCTCTCCTTTCTGTCTAGACTTTTAAGTTCCATTCTGTCCATCCAAGAAACACATCTGCATTGTTCCGTGTCCCCAATCTCATTAAATGCTGATCATCTAATCAATACATCACACATGCATGCAGTGTGTCTGTTTTGCATGTGCAACATACAATACGATTGATAGGCTACATCATAGACTGTATGTAAGAAGTGGATGTAGTCACCGTGATGTCACCCATTGGTTTTTGGACTGTCGCTTTGAAGCCTCAAGTTCGGCATTTTGGCCATCGTCATCTTGTTTTTTTGCAACCAGAAGTGACACGAGAGGTTGGAGCTAAGTAGAACCGAACGCTGAATAAGACGTTTTTAGGTGACCAAAAGGTTATAATTAATTTTCATGATCTGAAAACACACTGTGAAAGGGTTAAAGTTGTAAGATGAAAACACGGACAACTCCCACAACGCCGTGGTAGCGACCTGTCAATCACAAGGTAGCCACGCCCCAAAGCACACCCTGATTTATGGTCTATTTGACTCTAAATGGGACCATCATTTACTAAATGCGATAAAGACCATAAACTCATGTTTACAATGTTTACTGAGGTAATAAACCAAGTGAGAAGTAGGCTCATTTTCTCATAATCTTCTATACAATCAGACTTCTTTTTGCAACCAGAGGAGTCGCCCCCTGCTGGCTAGTAGAAAGAATGCAAGTTTAAGGCACTTCCTCATTGGCTTCACTTCTCAGACCCGGAGTTGCCCACTGGTATGCAGTGCGGAATAATCCAGTGCTGAATATCAGTCAATATCAGACTTTGTGTGGAGATGTTTTACTGTAACATTTCACATTTCTGTGCACTTCTTGATATAAAGAGCTAGTATAATACTAAATAATCTAACTTAAATAAACTAATTTAAAAACTAACCATAATGCCCCAGATATCTATTACATTTTATTTTGAGTTGTCAAATCCTGACAGTCCTTGTTTCAGTCTGTATATAAATAGAAATATTATTTTAATCCAATAAAATAAGCCTACAGAAGCAGCAGTAAGATGATCTGATCACAGCTGGCTCTGTTCTCTGATGTCGTGCGTGATGCCAGCCTCAATCCACTGCCTCCTCCGTCCTCTGCCAACTCCAGCCAAAGTCAACAGATGGCATCACGACGCTTAGTATAGTCGGTTAAATGAAAGACAAAGAGCAGATAAAGGACAGATAAAGAGAGCAGAAGACATATAAAAAAGGAGAAGATCAGTTTGAGTATGAAAGAGAATACAACTAAAGGGTGTCTCTGTAGACTTCTGAATTAGAGCGTAAAAGAATTCAACTTTGTTGTTCAGTTTATTTGTAATTTTCCAAAATGACGAGCAGAATGGAGGCGCTGCATGGAGGTTTTTCATTAATGCAAGTTTGTTTATGACTTAATGAGCTTTGTTTTAGTGGGTTTTTTTTTTTCAAAAACTCTATATCCCACACAATCACTGTAGCTTCTTTCATCTTTTCATGCATTTTGCAAATGGTTGTTGTTGCAAAATCACAGTTTAAAATGTAGGTCAAACAGAGTTGTTGTCTTTAGATATCACACATTGCACAGACTAAACACTGGGCCTATGAAGAAAAGCATTTTCCACAGAGAGTCATTAGCAGGGTGATCATGTGACACCACACGCAGAGACGATTATCAAAGCCAATCATGTGATGATGCACTAGAAAGTCAGATAGAAAGATATTGTTCTGTCTCCTACCATCTTACTTTGAAATTACATCTATGAAAAACATAAAAAAAAAAAGCCAGAAGAAGGAAAAAGACAGGCAGCATTAAACAATGCAGGAGAAAACGTTGCCATGATCCATATCAGATTTTCTCCCCTTCTTTTATTTTTAAAACTGCCCCCGTCGTATGCAAATGCAGTGGTGCAGGAAGCAAAGCCACGAGACAGCAGAGTTTGTGAATTATAGATGGTACACATCCTTTATTAATAGACCATTAAGTAACTGCAGTAATCATACTCAGAGGAGAAGAAGACCGCTTCATTATGAATGTAGTTCGGGCTAAACTTGGCGTCGCTTTGGGCAAGCTAGACGGATAACAGAGAAGTAAAGAGGCGATAACCTCTC